>PVIA01008739.1:0-68432 GCA_004024845.1 Tonatia bakeri
GACCACACCCCAGAGGTTGGCTGCAGAGCTGTTGCTATGCAAAACAGCTCTCAATGGGCCTGCTCCATTTGTCTCCTTCCTCCACCCACACCTGGGGGTGGGGGAAGGACATCCTAGTATTTTCTGAACACCTTGAGTTCTGGAACCCATTTTAAATGTCCATTTGGGGTCCCCCCCCTCTTGGCTGCACCCTGTAACAAAAAGATGCGTTTGGCCATCACTTTGTCTCACATCCAAGTCTGGGTTTAGACAATGTACATATCCTTGTGAATGGCAAACAGCCCACTGGCAAAGGCATGATAGCCATGGAGTCTTGGGAGGGTTTTTCAGAGCTAACTAATGTTTCCTTAAAAGATTCTGAAACGTGTGTGGGTTAACACATGTTTTATCGTAGTTATTCTGGGTCTGCGAGTGCAATGAAAATGTTAGCCTTGGCATATCAATCGTGTTTTACAGATGACTGTAATTTCCTGAATGTCAAAACTCCAAATTTTTCTACTAAGCAAACTTTTCAGTGGCAAAACAGATTGCCTCCATAATGTGTCACTGTGGGCAGGAAAAATGAAATCTTTATGCAGTGTATTATGAATCAATGAGGCATTGAGATTCTTGGAAGGGTGAGTGGACTCTGGAAAATGAAAAACTGCCACTATTCCATCTCTACAACTGCTGCCCAGGGAGTGGAGGCTTTGGCAGCAGTCACCATGTGGGCCACAGAAATATCACATTCAAGTTGAAACCAGTTCCTGTCTTTTCCTGCATTTTGATGGGATAAATGTCACTGTAAATACAGTGTTAGGGCATTTAACAACCGTTCTAACATGATTCCTTTTTCTTTTGAGATAATGGCTCTGTTGGTTATTGATAAAGGAAACGTGAGAGGACTGGACATTTCATTAAGAGAAAACTTACATTAATAGCAAATAATTGTGGAATATGTACGAGGTGGCCTGCATTATGATCAACACTCTACATGGTTATCTCATTTGATAAATCACAACATTGTGAACTGGGTGCTCACAGATGAGGAAACCAATACTTAGAGAGGTTAAACAATTTGCATAAGGTTACATAAGCCAGGGCTTGCCTCCAGAACTGTCTGACTTCAGGGACTGAACTCTTAACTGCAAAGCATTTATCAATGGCTGGCTGTTTCTTATGATTCTTGGTCAGCTAGGTCCATGGGGAGAGAGAAGAGATATAAAGGGGATATGGCCTTGCCTTCTTTCCAGCATGCCCATAGCCTTGGAGGGAAGAGAAGACCTAGATATGAATAACTTAAATTATAAAGTCAGATAAACAGGGTCCTCTATGAGAAGTCTGGATAACCATTTCTGGGGGTTTAAAGAAAGGCATGGCTGCTTCAGCTGTGGACATCATGAGGAAGGAAGCCTTGAGAAGATACTCCTATTTGGAGAGACAGGTAGAGAGGAGCAGAAAGTGTTGTGCCTGGGGGTCCAGCATAAAAAAAAGCAGGAGTTAGCAAAATGAAAACAGAGAGGAAGAGTTTGGTTTGGTTAGAATATGGGGTAGGTTCGAGGGTGGGTGGCGGGGATGGGTGATGCAGACTCTGTCCTGTGGAGTTCGTATGTTGTGGATGCAACAAACAAATTCACATGGACTACCGAAGTCCTGTGGAGAAAAAGGCACAGCACGGCCACTCTCTGAGAGAGAGAGAGTGCCTCAACCCTTGCCTGTACAAGCTTTTACTGCTTTCTAACAGCATACATCAAAGAAGGTTTTCATTCATTACGCTCAGGTTTGCTTTAGGTGATTACTTTTACAGATAACAAAGGAAAGGATGTTACTGATTTACTTCTTACAGATTAACAAGGGGAAAATGTTGAAAATTCAAGGGAATGATAACAGTGATTGGTTTGGTTACACTCCGACCTTGGGAGAATTAGCACAGACTTCAGGAAGTTACTTTAATGATGTGCAATAAGCTTTTGCTGCTTCAACTCAGGGGGAGGGAGTTTTAGCCAGAGCAAGCCTCAAAGCAGCCTAGGTATAATGCAGGCCTGGTTTCCCATGGGAAAGCTCATCTGTGGGTTTGGCTCCTGTGTGCCGACATGCACCTATTGGTTTTCCGGTAGGGCTGGGCTACATTTGCCATTTTACATGTGTAGGTTCCCTATAGATGGGTAGAGTGGGGGGCTGAAGTGGGGTGAAAATGGAGATACCTGTACTTGAACAACAATAAAAAAATGAAAATAAAAAAGAGAAAACTAAAAAAAAAAACAAAAAAACAAGAATATGGGAGTCCATGTTCAGGGGATCAGTGATAGGATGGAATGTGAGACTGGACCAGTAACTTAGTGATAAATCACGGACATGATTCATCTAAAAATCAGCCTGGTAATTTTCTCTGCAAAGCCCTTTTCTTTACTATTTACATTTTTGCTCTTACATTTACTTTTAAACCAGAGATTTCTGACAGGACATTAACTCTGGCAGAATTCTAAGGCAGTCAAGTTTGATTTTGATGTCCTCAATTTTTCTTCTCAGCCTTCTTTTTCTTCCTCGAAACTCAGTACCTGTTTCTCTACATTCCCTACACACACCTTTCCTGTCTTGAATGTGAGACCTGATTATTAAATCCATAGGAGGGATATCTTAGAGGTCATTTACAGCCTCCCCCATCTAAATGACTGGTAAGTCTTAATAACTTACAACCCTCTAACCCTTATACCTTTCCCTCCTCCAGACACACAGGAGGCAGATTCTAAAACCCAAAGGAATAAACCCCACATTGTAGCTTTCTGGCCCACCATGACAGGAAGGGGCTATGCTCCCAGCACCACTGAAAACCATGCCACCTCAAAAGGCTGGTCCTGGTTGCAAGTCCAGTTAGGATATTGCAGAGAGCTCTGAACTGCTTCACGCAAAATTCCTTTCATTCTCAAATAAATGAGCAAAGTGTCATGGGTTAGCAAAATGAGTCTGAATGTCTAGACATGGCTTTTAGACGTATGTAACTTGATTACTTACTAGCTGTGTGACCTTTCATGTCTCTGTGCACTAATATATGCACCTGTGAAATGGACTGGACCTATGTATTTCACAGGCATGTTGTGAGGATCTAATGAGAGAGGAAGAAAATGTACCTTGCTAAAAACATCATTGCCATAGATATGTTTTTAAGAAGACAAAGAGGGTGTTGTGCTTTCAAGAAGGTTTGGAATAATAGATCTGTAATCCTTGTGAAGGAACTTAGAAATATAAATATTTCACATTTAGAACCTCAAAGGTGACTCACTGTCACCTGATGTATGCGTGGTACACTGAAATGCAGCAACACCAGCCTCTCCAAAATGTTCCTGCCCATATTTCAACTGTCAACATATTCTTCCCACCACACAACAGGTGAAGGTCGATGTATTCACATACGTATTTCTAGTCACACCTTGACTTGTGAATGTTAAATGGAGGAGGTAGAGTAGGAGAACAACAGGACTTCAAAAATAGCTCTAGGGAGATAAATCTTGTTTTAACTTAGGATGTGTTCATGACTGATTCATGATTCTGAAAAGGAAATGAAGTTTGATCAGAACTGTCACCAGATGTCCTCATTTTAAATTCCTGTGCTTTCTTTGAGCAGAAAGGAACAGGCTTCCTGATTGTGACTATTGAGTAGCCTTTCAGCTGCATGCAATGGCCAGTCACCTACAAACTGTGGTTTCAGGAAGGCCTCCTACCTCATAGCATTTGCCCTTTTGCTGCCAGAAATTCTCCCCTAAGTAAAGAACATGAAGCATTGCCCCTCAGAGGATGCCTTTCTAAAATGGAAATCCCTCTGGTGGTTCTAAATATATAACACCTTGATGAAAAGAATTTTCCTAATCACTATTCCTTCTAGATCTGAGATTTTGAGTAGCCTAAGTCAAGAGACTCCAGCAAGGAAAAAGTGAAGAGGTATATGACACGGTATGGAGAAGATTGGAGGACAACATATTCTGACCACAATGAAGGACAAAAGAAGTACTAACTAAGCATAGGATTTTAGGATTCAGTGGAGATATGTTTGATGGGAAGGGACTTTCTTCACCCTGTTAAGAGGCATTATGTGTACAAAAGTTTTTCCTGGCTGGAGAACACCAAAACTGGGGTCTTAGGAGATGCAGAAAGTCAGAGAAAAGGTAGTATTGGGAATAAGGGGCCTATGTGGCTTGGGGAATAATGCTCCTGGGCTCTGATTAGTGGTGAATGACCTGGGAAGATGAGCTGATATACAATGAGGTGGAAGAAGGCAGAAAGGTGCATCCTGAGCAATTCCAGGTGTCATGGTAGACATTCCATCAACTGATCCACCAGTCTGCATTCCCATAAAAGGCTTGGCCCTGTGCTGAGAGATAAGAAAGGTACCCAGTAGCCTTGACCTTTAAAAAATGTACAACCTGGTTAAGAAAACAAAACATGGCATGCATTCGGGGCTTAATGTGCAACAGAGAATCGTGGGGGAAAACAATGAATTGAGAGTTAGGAGACTGGGCTTCTGGCCCTAGACCCCTTGCTGATTAATTCTGTATCCTTGGGCTAGTCACTTTCTTTGAGGTTCAAGTTCCTCATCTGAAGAGTGGTAATTTATTGTGTTGTCCTATGTAATTGAAGGGAGTATGTGAGAAAATAAAGAAATAAGAATGGCAAGTCATTCACCATTTCTCGTGAAACTTCTAATCGTTACTCACCTGGCATCCCTCCCTCCCCTCCTCCCTCTTCCTTCTTTCTTCCAGGCTTTGATATCAATGGATTTTCTTCAGATGACATTTCTGAAAAACCACTGTGGGAAGGGGGATGTTATTTAGGGAAATCATCAATGGTTTTAAATCCAACTTGCTGGGTCACTGTCTCAGAATTAACCTCAATTGCACGGAGAAAAGCCAAGCCAGAAGGGAAATCTCTGTGGGTTGTTCATGTAGCATGCAAGTGAATCTGACTCCCTGTTGACACCTTCAAAGAGAATGATTAATGGAAGAGTCTGAGGGTGGTGCCACCCTCCAGCATTTGCCTTAAGTTGGAAAATTGGAGTCGGTCAGACTTCTCTCAGCCTGAGCATTGACTTTTAGTCTTTCTTTATGGCTTTTGAATCTTACACTGGTGAATAAAGGAGCTTCAACCAAACAGGAAGGCTGCATTTTCCTGAAGCTGATTATGGTTTGTCAGTCACCTTGAGCATTATATTCTGAAACCTGAGGAATAAGTTAGACCCTGGGTTTTGGTTCACGACTCTGCTACAAATGGGTCATGTGACCCCTATTATTCATCTCTAGGCATTAGTGTGATTGCTGGCAAATGGATTGGACCAAGTGACTTCTGAAAGGCCTGCCGGCCTTGCTACTCTGCAAAATATGAGTCTGTTGCCTTCACCTGTGTATGGCTCCTATCTGGTTCCTTCACAAAAGCATTGCCTTTCAGCAGGTAGGCCAGTTTACTTACACACATAGAACATGGCTCTCAACCATCTAGAAAGCAGTCCAGAGCTCAGTCTATGCATGGAGGGAGCAAGCTATGGAGTACTCTTAGGTTTCTTGCTCAGTCAACTGCTCCCCACTGTGACATACAATGGCCACACCCCTCCTCAGTAACATATAGGGTCCCATTCTGCACAAGATGGTGCTTGTAAAATGCCATTACAGAATTTTCACTCTTCAAAAATTGTGGGATGTTTATGCTTTCACCAACCAAATAGAACCATGACTTATATTTCACAAAATGCAAACTTGTCTGATTTCATGTGCTGTAAGCTTTCCCACTCTGGCACAGTTTGGGCAGCTACAAAAATATTTTTTTTGTAGGACTCAGGATGTTACATTCACTTGAGACCTGAAGGAGCATTCTGTGACTGGGGAGGGAATGGGGTGGCCACTTGGCCCCCTAAGCTTCCAAGTGCTAAAAAACTCATTCCAGGATAGGTTCTCTTTTTGCTTTAAATGGGAAACACTTGTAGCCAGAGTCTTTTTTTTTTCTGAAAAATAACCCCTGCTGCACAGAAATTACAGAATTCTTGTAAGCATTTAGCACTAACAGAACCTTCAAAATAATTCCTTCTGCTCAAGCAGGATCTGCTTGTTTTTGGTGCCCTTTCCTGTAGTTACTCCAACATGACACTGGATTGTTTTTTAGATAGAGATGTTAGGTGGGCAGTTAGTGAGGTTTCTTTCCATTCACAAAGTTATGACTATAAAGAAACAGGCTGTGCCTGATACTGTATGTAATGCTTATTTCTACACACATGCAGCATAACCTTGTTATCTAGTAGTTGTACCTTTTATAGTCTGACTACTTGCAGAAAAAACTCTCCCTTGGGAAAAGAGGCATGGCCCTGCCAGCCTTTGAAATTCTGAATAACTACAATTCCTTACAGTTTAAATGGTTAACAAGGTCTGTTTCCCCCACAAGGTTTGCACTTCATCTCTCTCATCACCTTAAAACAATATTAGAGCTCATTAAAATCAACCCAGGACTCAAGAAAGTCAAGCTTCATTTAGGGGGAAACATTTCCCCTGTGCTGTTCTGGAAAATAGCACACTACCGATAGCAAACATTCATCTTGACTAGTTTGCCTCTAATGACTTCTCCAAAGCACAGTGGAGGTGCCTACTCTCAGACAGCACATGTACAGCAGGCCCAGGTGAACAAGTGCAACTGGCTACAGACTGCTCAAAATTACCTTACATGATACTTATTGACTGCCTACCATGTGAAAAAAGTCCTTTTACCTGATTCCTTGTCTTTGTGGAGGTCCCTAGAGAAGTGATTCTATGTGTCTCAGACTTCTTGCACTCTGGAGATTACCAAGGAGCTGGCTATCTGCTTTCTTCATCTGTGGAATGGGAAGCTTGGGCTAAAATGGTCGCCAACTGCACCCCACTCTGATGTGCTCAGATTCCATCACTAAGGCTCTCTAATGGGTCCACCAAAACAACAGAATCATCCCTTCCTTTCACATCCTGGCATAGCCAACTGTCTCTTACTTCAAATGTTCTGCTCTGGCCAATCCAGTTGCACCCTTGGCCTGTGGCCCCTGAAGCTGTTCACAGTGAGCACACACACACTGGAGACTCAGACATGTCTGGAAGTGAGGATACAAAAGCCAAATAGAGCATCAGCCAAGGCAGTGGGCAAGATTTGGGCTCAGGAGTCACACACACCTGACAGACTTGGTAATCACACCTCACTAACTCTGTGATTCCAAGACTGTTAAATGTATAAATAATACATAGATAGATAGATAATAGATAGATAGATACGTATATCATTTTATCTTCATTGAGACCCCATGGTTTCTCCTACATTATAAATGAGAAAAACAGAACCAGCGAGAGTTTAAGTTATTTTCCCAAGCTGACACAGCTAGTAACTGCCAGAGCTACAATTTGAACCCAGGTACTCTGGCTCTAGAGTAGCATAGTCCAACAGAAATATAACATAAGCCACATTTATAATTTTGAATATTTTAATAGCCACATTAAATATGAAAAAATATAGGTGCATTACATTTAATAATATATTTTACTTAAACTAATATATTGAAATATCATTTCAACATATAATCAGTATAAGTGATAATTAATTAATGTGATATTTTATATTCTTGTCAGTCTTGGAAACCTTACTAAATGTGTTTGAAAACATTTAAAGCACTTATTTTGGACTAGCCACATTTCAAAAAGCTCAGTGGCCATATGAGGCTGGTGGCTACATTGATTAGATTAGATCCTCTTAATCATCACATGCACTGTGCCTAAAATGAAGACATTAACACTGGTTTAATGGGGTCTTGTGAGGAATCTTCTAGTATAGTGCCTGGCACAATGTAATTGCCCTGTTACATCATAGCACTTAATTAGTAGCTCCTCTACTGTACTGTTTGCTTGTGTCATAATGCCTCTTACCCTCCTTACCACACACCTACTTAAACCTTTACTATCATTTAGGGCCTAAATAGCTTTCTCCTTCTCCCTGAACCTACCTTGATTACCATAGCACACAGTAAGCTCATTCCCCTGTGACTCATCTTGCACATATTTTAGCCCTTCACTATATTCAACCTTTATGCGCCTCCTTGAATTGTGGTTCTGTCTTCCCAACTTAATTCTAAGCTTTTTGAGAGCAGGTGCCCATATACATATGGCTTTCTCACTACTGTTCTAACACCGCTCCAATTGTGGCAATTTTGGGGTGACTCAGAGTTGGTACTTTGATCATGGATTGATTAAATATCTGTCTTAAATCCAAGGCCAAACCCCTCAACTCTAGGGCTAAATGAATGCTATATCTACAGCTTCTGCATACCTGTTTCTGAATTGAATGTCATGAAGCTACCAGTTTTATTACTTATTAATCGAGACCTTGAACAGGAAGTGTTTTATAGTGCATGTACTTTCTGGTAAAAAACACAGAACAGGAACAGTACATTCCAAGGACAAGAGATGCTAGGGATGTTCATCTTAAGAGCAAGACATTAACCATGGTAACCCCTGTGGTGGCACCTAGGCATTTCCCAAATCTCTTTCTGTCCCTTGGGTGTTGAAGTTTGCCACTTCTCACTGTGCCTACTCTTTTATAGGAAGGAAGAGAAGCAACCCCTCTCCAACCCCTGATGCCAGTCCTCAGGGGATAACAGTTGGAGGGGGGAATACCACTTAGAAACACTCAGGAGGCTGAAAAGTACCATGCAGAGAGGGAGAAGTCCCTGGAAGGGAAGTCAGGGTGCCTGAGATTTTTAATCGGTGGCATAGCTGATATTCATGACACATGGACAAATCATACTCCTTCCTGGGACCCTAGCTTCCTCATCTATAGGCTGAAGGGGTTTTTCTGTAGTTCTTTCCACCTCAAAAAACACACTGAGTATTAGTGAACTGAGACTCACAAAATACTTTCAGAATGCAAACTATTTCAGGGGGCATTATAAGCTGCAAAACTTTTCATGTTGCCAAGCAATTGAGTCAACTCTGGATGAAGACTGGTAAATATGGATCACAAAACTTGGAATTTCACATCTTGTTAAATAAATTAGTCTTGTCACTGTTTGCAAAAGTCCTAGATTTATGTACTTTGGAGCCTACTGGGCTTTGGGAAGGAAGATAGCTAGATTTCTTTTTAAAAGAGGTAAATATCACCAGGACTTACTATATGAAAAAAATTCCACATTGGGTTTGAATTTACAGACATTAGAAATCCTCTTTTCTTCCTTTTCAATAAAGAAGAAAACATAATTTTCCTGCTTTGTAAAAGAAGGAGAAGAATGGCATAAAAATGTCCTTCTAGTTATTGAAAACCCTGCTTAGTTTCCCCTCACAATACACAAGATAGGTTAAATTTCAGTTAACCAGAGGGGGGGAATCAATTAAGGTGTTAATAAAGATATTACCTTATAAACATGGAACTACCCCCGTGGGTGAGAGAGGAAGAATAGCAGAAATCCACTGCAAAGAGAATTGAATAGCTTGTTTGGTGGGTATAAGACATTTAGCCTCTTTCAAGTTGGTTTGATGTCCAGTATTTGCTTGGAATGGTTATGTCTTGTTAAGAACTCTAGTCAGTCCATTAAAAGAACTAGTGAAAGTCTTAGTTGTCTTATAGATTAATGGGCTCCCAAGGAGTGGTTTTGCTCCCCACATCTCTTGGGTTGCTCTGGAGTGCCTGACCTAGCTGTGAGCCCACAGCATCAACTTAAAGAGGAAAGGGAGAGGTTCAGTGTCCAGATCATTTAGGTATTCCTAATGTTGTGAAGACAATCAAATGAAATCATGGGTGACGTTGCTTTAAGTAACCCTTTCTGTGTGAAGGTGGAAGCTCACCATTCTCACCAGATAAAGTATGACTCCTAAGCCACAAGACCATTTGGAAAAATGTACCAAAAACAACACACTTAATTGAGCATCCACCCACTTCAAAGTGGTCCCCTCTCGAAGACCTACACTTCTTTTTTGAGGCTGCTGGTACTGCTGATCACAGTGTTTACGGAAGTCTTCTTTGGGAACTGCCAGTATATGAGTCATACAAGAAAAGCAGTTAAAATCACAACTCCAGGGCTTGAGGGATTGAATTTTTTCTTTGAATTCAATTAACTATACTTGTCTTTAGTCTGTGCTCATATATTAATGTTGTTTGATCTGAAAATCATCTTCCCTGCTTTGACCAAGTCATTTACATGCAATAGAAGGATCCGTGCTGTTGGCTTGTACCTCATTAACTGAGGAAGGAAGGAGACCAGACCTCAAGCATTAATGACTCAATGTCATATATAACTCCCACTGTTTGGAGACTTTACTTACGGCCACTTACTATAGTTCTTATTTTTTTTTAACACTCATCATTGATTCAAGAACAAGATGTGCAAAGGCTGAACTTAAAAAAAAAACAACTAAGCTACAGGTATAATAAAATCTTCCCTGCTATTGATTTGGGCTAAGAATTTGTTCCCTTTCTTAAATTAACTTTTTATTGATCACTCCTATGACCTTAACTGGTACAGTTTTGCTGGCCTTCTTCCATAAAAAAATGTCTTTGATATTTATTCCCCTTTGAGTAATGTAGGAAGAACCTTATTGTGGCCTTTCACGAACCGGTTGCCTTAAAGTAAATGTTTACAGCATGATCCTCATAACTTTGCTCAGGCAAAGACCTCTGGGCTTTCCTTGGACCAAAATGGGCATCTTTAGGGCTTATCCAAGGAGTACAGTGAGGTGCTCAGACTTGCTCTTGGGAGCTAATTTGGCTTATCCACACTCTGGATACTCCCTGTGATCTCTGAGAGACTTTTGATCTCTGAAGCCATATGTGTGGGACAGTGATTCTCAAACTTAATCATGTGTGTGCATCAGAATTTCCTAAATAGATTGTTAAAACACAGATTGCCGGGATCAACCCCTGAGTTTCTGTTTCAATAAATGGTCAAGAACGTATATTTCTAGCAAGGTGCTAAGTGATGCCGATGCTGCCAGTTCTGGGGCTACAATTTGAGAACCATGTCTTCAGTTTGTTTTGGAGGCAGAAGTCACAGGTTTGTGTCCCAGGACTAGACTTGGGAAGAATACATGTTCTGGAGTCAGAGAGAACCAGCTTCAAGTCTAAGCACCCCTACTTAACTTTTAACATGGCATTGAGTTGGTTCGTTTCTCTGTGAGTCTCAGTTTCTACATCCTTGAAATGGCAGCCATATTATCTGATTCACAGTATTGTTAGGAATTAATGTATAACTGCCAGGCGCAAGTACCCCTAGCTCCTGGCTGTGCAGTTGGTACAAGGAAGTGCAGTCTCTCAACAGCCTAATGATTCCCCTTCATGGGGGTTAGTAAACTCCTTCAGGCATTATTTATTTTTTGTCCTAAGTAAATAACAAACACAAAGACATGGTCTACTGAAAACACAGACCTTCAGCCCAGGAGTATTCCTTTCATGTAGAGTGATTCCCAAGGGCCACTGGCCACTTGTGACTTATGTGCAAAATCTTGCCTCTCTTAGGGCCTTGATTTTTCCATCTCTAAAGTGAAGGTTTGACCTAGATGTTTTTGCTGCCTCAAAGGTTTCTTCTTGTTCTGACAATCTAGGATTGTGTGACTTAGAACTTAGGTACTTATTGCAAATAAAGTACTGTTAAAATAAAATGAAAAATGTGGTTCTTTTTATCCAGTTACTTACATTTAATATTCTTAAACTCTTTAGCCTTTTTCACCAGTGGGATGATGCACAAAAAAATGGGCAGTTGCTAAATATTACTAGATCTCCTTCACAGCTAGACCTCCTCAAAATATCCATCACAGATACAAAATGGTGTATCTTTATTTAATAGTGACATCTAGTGGCTTTTCCTTATCAAATAAAAATATATGCACTTTCCTAGCTTATCCTAAGTTCTGCTGCACATGTTCATTCAACAATATTTTATAAATCATTTATTTTATGTCAAACATTGTGCCTGGCTCAGAGGAACTTATGTTGATAAATGATGCATGGCCCCGGCCCTCTTAGAGTTCATAGTATTATCGGAGAAGCAGACAAATCACTGAACAATCTCAGCACATTGTGATAAATGCTACAATGGGGGAATACCAGTGTATTTGGGGCAGAGGAATACAAGGGCAGTTAAACCTTCACAGGAAGGTCAAGGAAGGTTTCATAGAGAAGGTAATCATAGAGTTGAGTTTTAAAGGAGTTTTCCAGATAACCTACAAAGGACGGACAGAAACCATGCAAAAGTACCTGTGACCAATTTGGGAAATTAATATCACTTTTACATACCTGGGACATAGAATATTGAGCAGAGTTTCTCAACCTTGATACTTTTGATATTTGGTTGGGCAATTATTTGCATTGTGGCATGATTAGCAACATCCTGAAACTTGACCCACTAGACACCATTAATACCTGCCCCCCAACTGTGATGAGCAAATGTCTCCAGATATTGACAAATGTTTGAGATTCAGAAGAGGGAAAGGGGAGTTGGAAAACCATTCAGGAAAAGGAGGAAGATGTTCAATAGAGATAAAGGTGGAGAGAAAGAAAAGTGGTTGCCAGCCCCCACAAGGCTGTGTCTACCATGTAGAAGAGCGTGAACTTTATAACATAGTTAATGAGGAGCCATTGACAGATCTTAACTAGGGAATGACAGGTCAGATGTCTGCTGTAAGGGGGTGTGGAATGGGTTTGAGAGTGGAGTCAGGGGGGTGGACCAGAATGCTGCTGCAGTGATCCAGTAGAGAAGTGATGAGAGCCTGACACCAAACAGTGGAAAGGATGGATCTGAGAGCTGTGAAAAACCAGAGTCAGCATGACTTGGGGAAGGTTCAGATGTTAGACATGGACAAGACAGAGGAGTCAAGGTGGCCCACAGGTTTCTTGCTCAGACAACTCTTTCATTGGTTGCTATTGTTGTTTCCTTAGTTACTTATCAATGAGAGGAAAAACTGGCCTAACCTTGTACAGGGTAGTAAACCTTTCACTGTGTTCAGCCTGTGAAGGCAACAGAAGTAAAACAACAACAACAATAACAACAAGAACAACAAAAACAATGGCCATCAGATTAACCCAGGTAACCGATGGGGAGTCATGACTTCAATTTAAAGATGTGACTCCTGGTCATCTAAATTAAGTGACATGTTTAGTCACAAGATATTTCTGTTCAAATACTACGAACTGAAACAGGCTGAGTGATTTTCTTGTGGTTGAACTTGGCTCACTAGTTTAAAATTAAATCAGTCCATTCAACAGCAATCTTTGGGCTTATGTCAACCTGAAAGATTTCCCGCAACTGCCCCAGATCTGCTTTCACCTGTATCTTGTACTGTTTTGACCTGTGCCTGGATATGGGCATTATGGAAAGGAGTTAGTTACAAGATATGGTGATGATATTGGAGGATATAATCAGAATCCAGGTGTGTTTTGACAAGCTCAGATTTACTCTAACAGAAATACAGAACCATAGGTAAACTGCATCAGTGAAGGATAAGGTAAATTTGGTTTCAAAATGGCATACTGTGAATGAAAGAATTTAGTTGACTGTGTGTCAGTGGTATGGCATGTCTGCTAAAAAAAGGTCAGTGTGATATGAGATCACTTTAAGATAAATGGTGTCAAGAATGAAGGAGGGGATAGATTGTCTCCACTTGTTGCTTGTCAGATTATGCCTGGAGGACATGTTCCAATAAAGTAGAATATATTTAGAGGCAAACAAGAGGACAGTGAAGGGACTCAAAGCTGTGTAGAGAATAGTCAAAAACCATACTTAACATAAAGAAGAGAAACCTTGAGGTATTAAATGTTGTCTTTTATTTTATTTCTTTAAATTTATTTATTTGTAGAGAGGAGAAAGGAGGGAGAGAGATGGATAGAAATATTAATGTGAGAGAGAGACATCAATTCATTGCCTGTTGGATGTGCCTTGACCAGGGTCCAAACCCACAACCCAGGCATGTGCCCTCATTGGGAATCAAACTGGTGACCTTTCACTTTCCAACACAATGTCCCACCAACTGAGCCACACTCATCAGTACAGTGCTGTCTTTTAAATGCCTGAAGCCACATGTGTAGAATTAAAAACCAATCTCTAAATAGGTCCTCACAGTCTGAAACTACCACTTTTTGCTGACAATTCCATATCTTTATCTTAGCCCAGATTAGTGAGTATTAGATCTGTTCATTCAAGTCTGTCTTTAAATGACCCATAGTTACTTCAAAACTTCCACCAGAGCCTGATAGGTATCCTTAGCATTCTTTTCCTTCCTTTCACCTGCACTCATTTTATCACCAAGTCTTGTTAATTATACTTCTCAAATATTTCTCTAATCTGCCCACCTTTGTTGCTCTTGTTTTCTTTTTTCTTCATTTTTTTTTATCGGTGTTCAATTATAGTTGCCCCCATTCCCCCCCCCCCCTTACTGTCACCTGCTCTACCCAACCCCCACCTCCCACATTCAATCCTGTTGTCTTTGTCCATGGGTCCTTTATACATGTTCCTTGACTTGAACCTTCCCTTTTTTCCCCTGTTATCCCCCTCCCTCCTCACCTCTGGTTACTGTCAGTTTGTTCTTTATTTCCATGACGATGGTTATATTTTGCTTGCTTGTTAGTTTTGTTGATTGGGTTCCACTTATAGGTAAAATCATATGGTATTTGTCTTTCCCCACGTGGCTTATTTCACTTAGGACAATACTCTCCAGTTACACTGGGAAGACAAACAATCCAATTAAAAAATGGGCAAAAGACCTAAACAGACACTTCTTCTTTTTTTCCTGCAATTGGCAATGTGTTTATTGGAAATAGTCTTTTTTTTTTTTTGTCATTGTTCAAGTACAGTTTTCTGCCTTTTATTTCCATTCCAGCCCACCCACCCATCCCTCCCCATCTCCTTCCCATTCCCACCCCCACCCTAGTTTTTGTCCATGTGTCCTTTATATTTGTTCCTGTAAACCCTTCCCATTCTCCCCTGAAATTCCCTCTTCTTTCCCCTCTGGTCACTGTCAGCCTGTCCTCTAATTCAGTGTCTTTGACTATAGTTTGCTTGTTTCTTTGTTTTGTTGTTTAGGTTCCTGTTAAAGGTGAGATCATATGGTATTTGTCTTTCACTGCCTGGCTTATTTCGCTTAACATAATGTTTTCCAGCTCCATCCATGATGTTGCAAAGGGCAGGAGCTCCTTATTTCTTTCTGCTGCATAGAATTCCATTGTGTAAATGTACCATAGTTTTTTGATCCATTCGTTTACCGATGGGCACCTAGGTCGCTTTCAGCACTCAGCTATTGTAAATTGTGCTGCTATGAACATTGGAGTGCAAAGGTTCTTTTGGATTGGTGTTTCAGGGTTTTTAGGATATAGTCCCAGCAGTGGAATTGCTGGGTCAAAAGGCAGATCCATTTTTAGCTTTCTGAGGAAGTTCCATACTGTTTTCCATAGTGGTTGTACCAGTCTGCAGTTCCACCAACAGTGCACTAGTGTCCCCTTTTCTCCACAACCTCTCCAACACTTGTTTGTTGCTTTGTTTATGATGGCCATTCTTACTGGTGTGAAGTGGTACCTCTTTGTGGTTTTAATTTGCATCTCTCTGATAGCTAGCGATATTGAACATTTTTTCATGTGTCTCTAGATCTTCTGTATGTCCTCTTTGGAGAAGTGTCTGTTCAAATCCTTTGTCCATTTTTTAATTGGGTTGCTGGTGAACAGACACTTCTCCAAGGAGGACATACACATGGCCCAGAGACATATGAAAGGATCCTGAGCATCACTAACCATCAGAGAGATGCAAATTAAAACCACCACAGTGAGATACCACCACATACTGCTCAGAATAACCATCATTAACAAATCAACAAACAAGTGCCGGTGAGGCTGTGGAGAAAAGGGAACCCTAGTGCACTGTTGGTGGGAATGCAGACTGGTGCAGCCACTGTGGAAAACAGTATGGAATTTCCTCAACAAACTAAAAATGGAACTGCCTTTTGACCCATTGTTCTTGTTTTCTGTGGTAACCTGAATTAAATTCCCTAATTCCATCTTCACACACCATACACAGTGATTGTTCTAAAACACAGATCTCCTCATGTTATTTCTCTGCTTAAGACCTTTCAAAGGCCTCCCTGTTTCCCACAGTAATATAAATTCTTAAATATGGTATCTGATGCCTTCTGCAACCAAGTTCATTGCTACTTCTTTATGCTCAATTCCTGCCACTACCGTAATGCCTAGTAAGATGTTTTTAATGCACTTCCTTCACACACAACAGGCTAGTTTATGCCTCTGTGTCTTTGCTTATGCTGATCTTCCTGTGTAATCTTGTGTTTCTGTTTTCTTGCCTCATCAAATTCTTACTTGTTTTTCAAAATAAAGCCACAGAAACTCTTCTTCTATTGTGAGGTTAGCCTAAGAATCACTGCAAGTTGCTTTCATTGTGCCTTGTACTTGCTCTAACATTAAAAGCACATTATATTGAAATGTTCTTCTTAGGTTCCCACCTCTTACCCCTATCAGTGTCCCCCGTGTCTGTCACATTAGGTGCTTGAACTGAACTGACCTCTGGAAAAGGCACAAGTCTCTGTGCCCTTAAGGTTGGGCTTTCATATCCTCATTTGCTGTGGGTGGGAAGACTTTTCCTCTGGCAATTCTGTAACAACTCTTTTCTCAGAAGAATAACTGTCCTAGATTCTTTGCCCAGCTAAACCTCCCAGGTATTATCCTTACCTGCCTTCCCAATTCCAATCCATTATGCAATTTGGGAGGCCACTGGACACTCCCGGAGACCTGCCTTTTAGCAGATTTTCCTTTTAACATGTGAGATCATTTTTCAAGCAGCATCAAGTGTCCCTAGCTGTGACAGTCTAAGCTTCCAGGCCTAGTTTTCCTGGAAGAATGTGGCTGTAGGCAATCATTGAATCTCCAAAGCTATTGTCATCTGAATGTAGGGTAAATGTTATTGCTAGGGCAGTGTGCGAGTGTGCACACATGCACGTACACCTATGTGTAGGCTCCTCTAATTTCCCTTGCTGCCATAATAACCCCTATAGACTGAGGCTGCAAACACTGGTCTGCCCTCATCTCATATGGGCACTGGGGATCTTCAAGTGAAATAAGTCATACATCCAGAACATGAGAGACTCTCTGAATGTCTGTCTCTGCTTTTCTGTGGTGCTTGTTTTCTCTGTCAGTGTGGGAATGGTACTTACAAATCATTGGTCCTGACACTAACTCTGGTAGTTGTGATCCATCTGCTCTGAAAGATAAGGAAGAGTTCTTAGAAAGGAGAGCCTCAGACTGGCACTGGGCTGCACTCTAGGGCTTACCAGAAGATGTCACTGTAGGCTTAAATCAGTAAAGCACACTGATTTAAGGAGGACTGTTAGCTGAGCATGAAGGTGACTCTACTAGGGTGCTTTAAAACACCTAGTGGACCCCATTATAATGCATAGTTGGAAAAAGTGGTTGAAAGGTTAATCCAAATGTGTCACTGATCTTCATAAATTTCTTTTTTTCTCAAATAATCAGACTAATTGCCACTAAACTATCGCTTGAGGCCTAGCATAAAGGCTTGATAAATATGTACTGAATAAATGAATGAATGAATGAGTGAATACCAAAACTAGGAGTAAAAGGTAGAAGCCCATGGGAATAGCAGTAACTTTTATTGCTAAAGGGTGCTGGGGAACAAAAGCTGCTACTCATTAACATTCCATCTTTACTGACATGAATTTTACTGGCACCAGCTAAGTCAGGCCCTAAGAAAAGCAGTGACCCATTCATTGTTTAATACCATGTTATTTAGCTTTCACATCATTGTGTATTTTTCACTTTTCTTCTTATCATTGATTTCTAGTTTCATAGAATTGTGGCCAGAGAAGATGCTTGATATGATTTCAATCTTTTTAAATTTATTGAGACTTGTTTTGTGTCCTAGTATATGGTTTATCCTAGAAAACATTCCATGTGCTCTTGAGAAGTATATATACTCTGCTGCTTTGGGGTAAAATGCTCTGTAGATATCAATTAAATCCATTTAATCTAGTGTGTCATTTAAGGCTGCTCTCTCCTTGTTGATTCTCTGTTTGGAAGATCTATCCACTAGAGTCGATACACAATGGAATATAATCAACCATAAAAAAGAAAAAAAAATTACCTTTTGTAACAGCATAGATGGATCAGAATAACATTATGCTAAGTGAAATAAGCCACTCAGAGAAAGACAAATACCATATGATTTCACTCATATGTGGAATCTAATGAACAAACTAAACAAGCAAAATAGAGACAGACTCATAAATAGAGAGCAGATGACAGCTATTGGTGGGTTAGGGAGTAGAAGGGTCAAGCAACAAAAAAGGACTCACAGACATACAATAAAAATAAATTTAAAAAAATTAAAATCATAACCAAAAAAAAAAAAGGGAAGAAAAGCAGTGAGATAGGTGAAGGTGACCTTGGCCCATTCTGTATCCTCACTCACAGGCACTTCTGTGTCCATGCTTGTTTATTCCAGAAAAAAAATATTTAAGGTGATTTAAAAATTCTTTTATGTGATTTTTGCAAGGCACATAGGAGATTATCCAGAGTTTTTATATGATCGATCATATCCTTCTTTGTTTCCAACTTCTGCAGAATAATTAATTAAATAAGCAATTAAAAGAGTTACTGAGATTCTGCTTTGTACCAGGTATTAAGGCCAAAGTATAAAGCTGGGGTGGATGGGATGAGAGTTATAGAAGAATAGCATAGAACCCCTGTACTGGAAACACACTTTAGGCAGAAATACAAACATGTAATTGCAGTTCAGTATCAAAAGTGTTTAAACACAGATTAAGTGTGGAAGTGCTCTGTGACACAGGGAAGAGGCAATGGCTCGCAGCAAGGGTTGTGATAAATTTTCTCAGAAGAGAGATAATATTTGGGATGGAATTTGAAAGATAAGTAGAATTTTCCAGTGAAATAAAGATCACACCCACCAGGTAGAGGAAACACCATGCATAGAATAGAAGCCTATGGGAGAGCTCCCAGGGTGCCCAAGTTGCTCAAAGCCCAAGACTTTGAAGAAATGTTTCTTCAGAGGACATCAGCCCACATAGTCAGTTGGGTAATTGAATTGGTTCCTTTGGTCTCCTCATACATGTGTACAGAACCACCACTCTCTCAGATGGGAATGAAAAAACTTCATAAAAAGTTGCAAGCTATTCCCCAGGATTTCTTTAAGGAGCTAAGTGTTAATATTCAGAGTTCATTGTTCTTTTCCTTCTATAATATGCCTTTCCATGACCTCATCTTTCATCCACTGAACCTGAGTGTAAACTCATTTCTTATTAAAAGCTCACCCCAAGATTGTTTCTCTCCTTGTGTATACCTGATTCAGATGCCTTAATATTTCTGGGGTATGGTGCTTATATGTATACCTGGTATATAGGGGGAGTGTGATTGTACAATTTAAATATTTGCTAGATTGCTATTTCAACAAATAGTTTTTATTAGTTGGCAATTTTAAAGTGAACAGAGCCACGCACTTAAGCTTCCATTCTTGTTGTCATCGAGGTGTCCTTTCGGTGGGTAAAGAAAAGGGGCATTTTGATACTGATAGAGTTAACTTTCCTATCCTGGGAAAATTATGTGAGTGAAGACTGAAACCAAGGTAGTTGCTTGCATATATGCCATTGGAAGATACCATGTCTATTTCAGTCAGTGCTTAACTACAATGTTTATTTCTGGAGGTCCTGAGCTGCTCTGCCTATCTCTATATTCCACTTCCATAATGTATGAACCATGATGCTATGGCAACAGCCAAAATCAAAGATATCAGATCAGACACTCTATCAGTGAAGTTTTATTTTTTAATAAGATATCCTGATTAGACTGGATATTGGGAATAAAGTGTTTGTATACCCAATGAGAAAGATTAGCATTTGTGTTCACTTATCAATTCCATGTCACCTCAATAAAATCACTTCCACTGAGTCTCCATTTCATGATCAGTTAGTGGGAGGTTTTGGGTTGGGGTATGAAATAAAATGGTTGCCTACTTTGCAAATGGGGTTATTCAAAGGATGTTGTCATTGGTTGGAGAGAGAGAAGCAGAGCACAAGGGGGAGGAGGAAGAGAAAAGGGGGAATGAAGAAGGACAAGGTCAATGTCTTAGGCCTAAACTTTTCATACCAGCAAGTTGGGTGAAAGGATTAGCTATCTGGATAGGCTAGTGAAACTCAGAGAGTACAGCACAGTTTACAGGATAAATGCCACCAGATTGCCATCATTCCCCGTTTTGCCTTCCTTACTGGCCAGTGAACACTGCATATCCCATGGCTCTCCTTATTGCCACTTATGTCACCCACATCCGTGACTGTTGGTCTTTGTACTTTTTCCATAGAAACTTCCACTATATCACCATCCTCCGAGACCCAGTGTCCCGGTACTTGAGTGAGTGGAGGCATGTCCAGAGAGGGGCGACATGGAAAGCATCACTGCATGTCTGCGATGGAAGGCCCCCAACCTCCGAAGAGCTGCCCAGCTGCTACACTGGTGATGACTGGTCCGGCTGCCCGCTGAAAGAGTTCATGGACTGTCCCTATAATCTAGCCAACAATCGCCAGGTGCGCATGCTCTCCGACCTGACCTTAGTAGGCTGCTACAACCTCTCCGTCATGCCTGAAAAGCAAAGAAACAAGGTCCTCTTGGAAAGTGCCAAATCGAATCTGAAGCACATGGCATTTTTTGGCTTAACTGAGTTTCAGCGGAAGACTCAGTATCTATTTGAGAAAACCTTCAACATGAACTTTATTTCACCATTTACCCAATATAATACCACTAGGGCCTCTAGTGTAGAGATCAATGAGGAAATCCAAAAGCGTATTGAGGGGCTGAATTTTCTGGATATGGAATTGTACAGCTATGCAAAAGATCTCTTTTTGCAAAGGTATCAGTTTATGAGGCAGAAGGAACATCAGGAAGCTAGACGGAAGCGTCAGGAGCAACGCAAATTTCTGAAGGGAAGATTCCTTCAGACCCATTTCCAGATCCAGAGTCAGGTCCAGAGCCAGAATATGAGTCAGAATCAGAGTCAGAAGCCAAATCTGAATGTAAATCAAAATGTGACCCAGAATCTGATTCAAAATCTGCTTCAGAATCTGACTCAGAGTTTAAGTCAGAATTCAAGCCAGAAAGAGAACCTGGAAAACCAGAAGCAGAACACAGGCCAAGAGCAGAGCGATAGCAACACCAGCAATGGCACCAATGATTACATAGGCAGTGTAGAGAAATGGCGTTAAGTGGCCAAAGGCTTTTGCACACTCCTTCCAAAGCGCCAGTAAGAATATGGCTGATTTGAAAAGATGAGAGTGTTCAAACACATCTTGCTTCCCTAAGCTTGGAAGCTGAAAAAAGTTAAGATGTTGCCTTTACAGTTGCCTTTAAATTAAATGTTATACTGTGCGTGGGTATAACAAATTTCAATCTGTAATTAAATTGTCTTTTTTTTTTGGTTTGTTGGAATATTTATAAAATCTGAAAGCCAAATCAGACTCAACAGATATTCTCTTTAGATATATTAAGAGGTTCTTAAATTACTTATAAAAACAAAATGATAACAAAATGGGGCCATTTAATATCACTAAAAATGGACTTTAAATTATTTATGATACACTGTTAAAAGTCAATCTTACAAGCAAATTTTTCAAGGGTAAGCATGAATATAAACATTTAAAAAAACTAAAATTAAAGACATAACCTTTTATTTTCTTCTGATTTTTAACAGGAAAGCCATTTAAATAGAATAAGAAGTGATGGTAAGTTTTACCGAACTGTAGAAAATGAAAAATTTCTCTCCCAAACATGGGTAGTTTTATGTAAAAATATTGGCTTTTCAAGTAGAACAAGACTCATATCTTGTTACTTAAGAGATGTTTAAAATTTTAAACTTTTTCTACCTTCTAGTCCTTAAAGGTTTTAAACAGGGTGTATCTCATATTAACAAAACATTTTTTTTTTCTAAATGGAATACCAATGAAAAGATCTGATTTCCAGACATGTTTTGGGCACTGTAATTTCAACACTTTTGGAATCTTTTTGGCGCTGCTTCTCTTTCATTTTAAGGCTTCTGAGTTGTGCTCATTCCAAATTAATCCGTTTATAGAATCTTTCTTCATCATCTAAATGGTGTGTTGCTGAATTTATTGTGATATATAGCCCTGAATAGAAGTCAGGATTTTCTATAGAATTGTCTTATCAATATTTGTGTTGTGAGGTCCTTATCAAGAAACTCTTGAACAGGATAATGTGTCTAAAAATGTTGCTGAAGTTATTCTTGATCAAGTAGAGTTGAACCTGAATGTGAATTAATTATTATTTACTCTTTGTACATTTTTACTGTGATGTTTCCAGTTGGGCTGGCTATATGTAGCCCATTAATTCTTTTTTGTGTTGACAGATTGTAGACAACAAGAGAAAAACATGGTAGAATAAGCCTTAGGATAGCCAGAGTTATTCACTAACACCAAAAACTGTACCTCGATACTTTGGGTTAACCCTCTACCAGGTTTTATTTTAAGAAAGAACCAAAGGAAACACTGTGTTGCAGTGAGGTTCAGTATCAGCATAAAAGTTGAAGAAAATGATTTGGTATTATAAGTCTATACATAAATACTTTTAGGGTACTGATTATGAATTGAGAAGAGCAAAAAAAAAAGTGCAAGTACTGAACCCACTGTGCTACGAAGCATTGTAATTTTAGGAAGTTTCCATTTTACAGATTTTGCTATACTTTTTAAAGAACTTACACTAACCCCCTGGCTGTCAATCAAACAAGGCAATGGAAGTGACATTTATGTTTTCAAGAGGGCCATGCTTAGAAGTATGACCATAAGTCATGTCTTGTACAATCGGCTCATTTGCATGATCTTGTTTCATCCGTAATAATATGGCCACAAGCTGGACAAGAAGCTGAGTATTTTAGTTTAAAATTAAATTTTCTTGACTCTGAATGTGTGTCAAAATATCTAAGTTTTGCTTTGTCTGACAGTATTGCAGTCCTGGGAATTCTGAGAGCTGAAAAACTTAAAGGAATTTTTAAAAAATCAAACACACCTTGAAGTGAAAGTGTTTTAGAGTGAAACTATTTTGTGTATGTTGTGTTTTTAAAATAAAGATTCTGTAGATCACTGTGGTATTTCAATATTGTTTAGTTTTAATTGATAATGTTTGCCCTTTAAACTGATAGTTACAATTAGAAAGCAGGATGAAGCCTGAGCCAGTGGAAAAGCTTGTTACAGAAAATCATTTTGTGTTGTTGCCGTGGTGTGCATGATTTGCAGAGATTAAGTGCATTTTTTCTGTCTGTACTGATTATTGTATATAAGGGATGTTATAAATGTACTTTTTTTGTCAGCATCATGTCAGTCCCATGATTTTAACTGTAAACACCTGCCCAATGGTGTAGCTTTACAAACCATTCACTGATTTTGTGTAATTTAACAAGAGATATGAAATAAACTTTAAATTGCAGTCTCTGAGTAATTTTATTATTTCAGTTGAGGTTTGCAGCCTCTAGACATTATGACTTCACAGACAGAATTCTCTTTTCTCAAGTTTTTCCTTTTCCTCTTGGCCACCAGATATGGAAATGAGACAACCCATTCTAATCTGTCTTACTAAAGTATCCTTAACTTTGGGTGCTTCCCTCTTGGAATCCATACTCTTTCCTCTTTTGAGTAAAATGAAGTTGTCAATGAAAGACAAAAGTTTGCTATGTATTTTAGTCAGCTCAAAGTGCTATAACAAAATACCACAAGCTGGGTGGCTTATCAACAGAAACTTATTTTCCACAGTTCTGGAAGCTAAAAATCTGAGATCAAGGTGCCAGAATAGCAAAAAGTAGCTGGCCTCTTTTTATAAGAGGATGAATCCCAATCCCATTTGGACCCCCATGAGTCCAAAAGGGGTTCCAAACTTGTGGCATAATTACCTCTCAAAAGTCCTACATCCAGATACCATCACATTGGGATTAGGGTTTCAACAGATGAAATTTGGTGGGACACAAACATTTAACCCATTATATTATGCAAATGAAGGTGTGTTTTAATTTAAATTTTATGAAAGTAGATACTTGCATGTCTGAGAGCATACAGCAGGAAAAATAGCACTCCTTATTTCTTATATAGTCCATGTGTCCACAGGAGGGAGGTTAAAAATAAGCAAAAAAGTATTGACTTTTAAAGTTATGGAACACAATGTACTCTAATTATATCCAATGTATATATTTTTTTAAATTCATGGTTAAGACTATAGGGGGTGTATGATTTGTCCTTGCCCTGTTCCAAAGAGAATTTAGATTTCAGTTCCATGGGATTAGAAGGAATAAAGCTACAAATTTGGGGGGGGTTGTTAACTATACTCAACCTGTATACTATTCATACTTAGAACTTTTTGCCCATCAACTGTTTATTAAGTAATAATTAGATGGCCAAAGGTCTTGATTGTATAAGGGTTGCATGACCCCTTGGGAAGAACCGTGAATAGGAGCATGCATGCCAAGAACTTAAAATATTTAGAAAATAAAGGCTGTTTCCCTTTATCCTTGAAGAGGTTGCTCTTGGAGAGCTGGGCTCTCTTGCTGAAATGGAGAACAGGTAGAAGATCTGCACTATGCTCAGATCACAAGTTCAGGGTTGGCTATTAAGTAAATTGGCTGTTGATATGGCCCAGAGGAGCTATAATGAAGAAATAACTCATTGGCCCAGTTCCCAAGGACTTAGAATTCTCAGTAGGAGTTATAACCAAGTAAGAGCAGGGCTATCTTTGAGGGGTGGAAGGTCTACAAGATCTGTCACTCTTGGAGGGATAATTTCCTTCCATGGGGTGGGCACAAGAAGCATAAAATCATCACATGACAGGTTTGAGGCAACTATAAAATCCCCATACCTGAGACACAGTCGACCAAAAGGGTAGTATAGGCTGGTGACTTGCAACCCACAGCTTTCTTTCCCTGTCCTAAGGAAGAATTCCTTCTATCTCAGTGTTACTAAGGATTAAACTATGCAAACAAACAAAAACCAGGTATTTGTAAAAAGTCTAACAGGACACTGTGTATTCTGTGTCCAAATGTAACCCCGTGGGAATGTAGGATAAGGCAATCCTAACTAGATAAACGCCTGGAAAATTCTAAACTAAATTTATAACACATCAATCATACCTTTACAAATGTTCAAAACCCACAGAACTGCCAGAGAATAGTATCCTTAAAACAAAGTAAATCAGTTGTTTCTTAGTACAAGAAACACTGTTCTGAGTAGCTAGAGCAGGGGTCCAGAAACTGTGGACGTAGGCCAGATGCAGCCCTCTTCCTACTTTTGTAAATAAACTTTTTTGGAACTCAGTCTTGCACATTCTTTACATATTTCCTTTGGCTGTTCTCACACTACAGAGGCAGAAGTAGTTGCAACAGAGATCTTATGACCTGAAAAGCCTAACATATTTGCTTTCTTTCCCCTGAGAAGAAAAAAAAATGGTCAACCCTTGAGTTAGAGAGCCAAACAAAACTTCCTAAACAGTTAAATGTTGGCAGAGTTTATGATGATCCCGAAGTCTGAGAAAGTAAAAAGGTGTGATTCAAACAATACACTTCCCAATAACATTACACAAACAACATTTACTGAATACCTGTTACATGAAAGTCACTATATTAGGCTTTAGAACAGAGAAGACTGATATTTTCTCTGAGGATTATGGAAATCTAAACCAAGTGTTGTGTTTCTCTGAGGATTATGGAAATCTAAACCAAGAGAGTGCAGTGCAAAATGCTTAATCTGTGTGTGTTTAATCACATGCTTGTAAAAATTAAAATAATATAGAAGTATGTAAAGTGAAATTACCTACACAACTCTCATGCTCCCAAAATAACTAGTGTAATTATGTGATTTCTTCCAGACTTCCTTGTTTTATTCACATTTAAACCTAATATCCTCCTTTCCAACCCTCCCCTCTCTTTCTCTTTCTCACACACAATATTGAAAGCAGAAATGAAAACATGTTGTTGTCATTGTTACTCAATTTCCTTTTTTAAAAAAAGATCAAAAGTATATTATGTTTTTTTTCTAGAATTGGAATATAATGATGGTATACCCTAAGCCCCTAAACTGAGTACTGCTGATGTTATAGGTTGAGAGTGTAGGCCCTGGATCCATACCACCTGGGTTTGAATCCCAATCCCACCACTTACCAGTTTTGTAACCTTAGGGAAATCACTAATCTCCCCATGCCTCAGTTTTCTCATCTGTGTAAGTGGAGAGAATGATAGTTCTAATGTCAGAGGGTTGTTGTGACAATTAAGTGAGTTCATATTTGTAAAGCACTTAGAATAGCACTTGACACAGAATAAGCCTCATATGTGCTTGATAGTACTATCTTTATTATGATTAGTGTTATTAGTATGAAGACTAGATGGCTAATGAAAGTCCATGTCTTTAATAGCTAAAGACTGACTCTGAGATCAAGAACTGAAAATATTGTCAAGAAAATAAGCAGAAAGTTACTATATGTCCTATTATAACTAAATGAAAATCCTTTCTAAATATATATATATATATATATATATATATATATATATATATATATAAAACAGATGTTACCTAATTAAATGTATAAAGACTCATTTGAATGTAGCCAGTGACACAGTATTCTGAAAGATCTAATTCACAAAATGCCAAGTGAGTCACTGATTCTCTCTCCAGCAAGGAAAATGCATTATCTGATGTTCCTGGCTGCTTTGAGATCTGAAAATGCATTATCTGATGTCCCTGGCTGTTTTGAGATCTACTTTATTGCACTTAGCTAAGGATGACTCACCACCAGCCCCCTTCCTTTCCAACTCATCTCTCTACCCAGCATTGCCAGAGTATGGGCCTGTATGTACAATGGGATCTGAGAGGGGCCCAAAGGTCTAACCACCTCCCTCACAGGTCTAGGTGGGTGCTGAAATTCCCACACTCTAAATCTGTACTCGGTAAAAGAAGCCTGTCCATAAGCCTCTATTAAAATGCATATATGCCACCTGGGAGGTAGGAAGGAGAGTAACCCATTAAAAGTTAGCACATAATAATTTATCAGATTAGCAGTCATGAAGGACCCTCAGGGAAGGGGACACACAGGCTTGTCAATTTAGGTAGCTCATTTTACTTAAAAAAAAAAAGAAAAGGAAAAAGAATAGTTCTCTTCTATCTCATTTGAATTTTAAAATTTTGATGTTGTTGCCTTAAGGGCAGGATATGGTTCAATAATCTTCATCAAGTCTCATTAAGCTGTATAAATTCTATGCTCATTATGCCTGGTTAAATCTTGTGACTTTACTAAACTTGGTAAGACTTAATGGTGCCTAACTGAACTTAAGAAAAGTTTAACAGTTTTTGTGACTTAAAAATGCTCCACTGGATTTCGTATGACTTAAGAGTACCTTAGAGGATGTGTCAAGTCTAAAAAGAGACTGCTATACCGTAGCTTGGTAGGACTGAACCAGCCAGCCGGAGCCAATAGTAACCAGCCTTTTCATGGATAAATTAAAATATAAAGGTGGTTTTTTCCTCAGGCCTGAAAGAGGCCTTCTGTCCTTGAAACTAGCTATAGCAGGATTGTGTGCAAATCAAGGTCCTTGGAATTACATGGCGATAACTCCATTAATTTGATCAAAAAAGCAGATGTAGGCTACACAAAGCTACACAGGCAGGAAGGAAAGTTAAATGAGGAATCTCAGCATGAACTACACAAGATGAATAGGATTTATCAAGAATGAGCTTGACGTAACAGGCAACATTAGTTTCCAGCGTTCTCCAGTGCCTATTGCAATTGAAACTATGTTTTCCACAAATTCCCAGGAACTTGGCAGGGTGGGCATAGTTTTGATTTCCCAGCACTCCAACTCTAAATCAGGTTTCTCTGTTGCTCAACTGGATGGTTACAACACCTTCTTACCTTTTCTCCAGTCCTTAGCCTCTTTATTAACCACCATACTTATCTTCCTAAAACTGCATCTTGTAACCTAATAATTTATGCACTTGTAATCTCAGAATCCTCCCTGATTTACTGTTTAAAGATACAGATTCTGTGGGTCTCACTACAGAGTTTCTGAGTCAGAATATAAGGTGCAAAATGAGAGGTTCTGCTTTTTGGGTGAGAATCTAAGATGTTTAGGTAAATTTGAGAGCTACTTGCTTAAATGATAGGTCTAATCATGGTACTGTCCTCAGAAAGCATTGAGGGCTCTCTACTATCTGCAAATGAAAATCTACACTCAGATAAATGCACAAAGCTCTCTATGATATGAACCCAATGGTATGTGTAGACTTGCTGTTGAATGGCACTCTACTTGGGATTTTGCTTCAGGGTAAAGTTCTTTACTCCCTGTCCCAGGAATGGGCCTTCCAAAATTAATGTGAATGGGAGTTTTTGAGGTATCATTGATTCTAACAAGTTATAGATAAAATCTTGCATAGGTTGATTGCCATCTTAATAGGGTTTTAATGAACTCTAATAAGCCTTGCTTGGGACAAAAGCAAGTAGCGACCAATTAGAGCAAGCAAATGCAGCAGGTGAAAGTTTCCACCTTGAATGTGCCTGTACAGAATGTAGAAAGGCATCCCTAGATGTGCACTGTTCATGGTGGTGGAATGTGCTCCATGAGGCATGAAGACAAATGTGTCAATCAGGTTACATTGGAATCTCTACCTAACATTACCTGATTGATTGCTGTAGCTTTAGTCACCATTTCCCACGTGGTGGCTGGGCAAGATTCACTCTGGAAACACACTCATCCTGAGTCTGGAGACATTTATTTAATCAGCTTTGACTTATGAACCCAGTGTTCAACTTGTGGTAACTTGATTTCTGTTCTATCGTCCATACATTTGACAAACCTGCACTGAGAACTTTACTGAGTTAGGCCCATTGAAGCAGGAAGACAGGAGGGGAGGTCAGTTAAGCTTTATCAAGAAAGTGACTTCCAGCCCTGGCTGGTGTGGCTCAGTGTATTGAACACCAGCCTGCGAACCAAAGGGTTGCTGGTAAGATTCCTGGTCATGGCACATGCCTGGATTGTGGGCCAGGTCCCCAATAGGGGATACACAAGAAGCAACCACAAATTGCTGTTTCTCTTCCTCTCTTTCTCTTTCCCTTCCCCTCTGTCTAAAAATAAATTAATTAAATTTCTTTTTAAAAAGAAAGTGATTCCCAGCTGTGTCCCTTTTTCAGGGCCAAGCCCCCTTCTACAAACTCCCATAAATAAAACTCCCTTGTTGAACTGTGTGTCTCCAACAGTCTTTAATCTGCAACTGTCTCCTGTTTTCAGAAGTTCTCTAGAGGAGGCTTTGACAACTCAAGTTGAGGTACTTAGTTGGTCCTGTTCTTGGGTGGACATTTCTGAACTTAAGCTGCTGGAGATTGTTATAACAGCCCCAGTCACTAAGGAAAAATAGTTCTTATTCACCCAGGAGACTTCAATAACTATATCTGCCAACATTCTGGTGAGATTGGGAACTTAGCTGAACAGTGCATTCTGACCAGATGTGAAGAGTTCAACACCTGGTGGTGCTGAGGATAATTATGATGATGACAAATACTACTTATTAAAATCTGCTGCATATCAAGTGCTCTTTTGGGCCCTTCATATACTAATAATAGTAATAATAATGACAAAGACAAGGACAACAGCTAATATTTTTGAAATTGTATTACATCTCAGGCACTGTACTAAGTCTTATACATGCATAATCTCATTTAATCTTTACCACCACCCTGTAAGGCAGGAATAATTACTTCCCATGTTTTACAGAGGAGTATGCTGAGATTCTGAAGGGTTTAATTAACTTACCCAGTAATTCAGTTAGTTAGGAGCAGGAGCCCATACCAAACCTATTTAGAACTCCACCGCTCAATCTCTTCACTTTCTGCATTATTTAAAGCATTTTATTTTGGGCCCTGGCTGGTGTAGCTCAGTGGATTGAGTGCCGGCCTGGGAACCAAAGGGTTGCTGGTTTGGTTCCCAGTCGGGGCACATGCCTGGGTGGCAGGCCAGGTCCCCAGTAAGGGGCATGCAAAATGCCACCACACATTGATGTTTCTCTCCCTCTCTCTCCCCTTTCCCCTCTCTCTAAAAATAAATAAATAAAATCTTTAAAAAAATAAAACATTTTATTTTGGGACAATTCAAACCTTTATAAAAGTAGAGAGAACAACATAACAGACCCCCATTTCCCTATCACTCACCTTCAGCAGTTGGCCAATCTTGGTCAATCTTGTTTAATCTATGTCCTCATTTATTTCTCTACAATCTGTAATATTGTGAAGTAATTCTTCAACATCATCTGTATATGTTTCATTATGTATGTAACTCTAAAGAAGCTTTATCTTGTTATTTCTAAAAATAGTGATGAGTAAGTTTTATTAGCTTCTTCTATAAAGAGAAGTAAATTGAGGTTCAGAGATGTGTATCCTGGGCTACGCAACTAGTAAATGTGGGGTTTGAGTTTCATATCAGATCTGTATGACCTTGAAGCCTTTGCCCTATGTCAAATGGAGTTCTCTTCTATAGCAGAATCTTCCTCCAGAACAACATATAGTCATAGAGGTCCTTGAGCTCCTGATATACGCAAGCTAGGAAACTATTTCTAGCTTCTCTGAAATTTAATTAGCAATGGTTTCTTTTCCAGTTAGGAATATTTACAAAGCAACTGGCTTCTTTCCAGTTTTTTGGATTTCACCTTGCTCAACACTTGTTGCTGACCCACAGGTACCCAGGCCACGTTCTTGCAAGGAAATTGCCTAATACCTTTGCCCTTGGAGAGACAGCCTGAGACCTCCTGACCCTTGAGCGCAGAATTATTAGCCCCATAAATATTATTCTAGGTCTCATAAATGGAAGCAGTCGACTTGACCCTTAGTGTCAGGACTTTTGATCAATAGCTGCATGTTTTGCTTTCCTTTGGCATAATTCCTAGTTCAGCTCTGGGTTATTAGACAATATTTTAAATATTCAACAAAATGGTTTTGGTCTTCAACTTGAGTGGGGCCCTCAGTACTTTATATTATATAATGCGTTTCTTATTAGAGACCAGTCTATCGATACATTGTACTTCTATAAATTAAAGGGCATGTGGTCTCCATACTTGATGGGTAAGATGTACCTGGAACACCAAAAAATATTTTGAAATCATCCAAAAGCATTTTTTTATAAACTTCATTCAGTTCTAACACCTTCACAAAAAGTCATATCACATTTCCACCCTCCTTCCTCTATTTTGCTAATTTACCTTGAGGCACAGGAAGAGCAAGAGACTTGCTTAAGGTTTACACAGTGGCAGAGCTGAAATCTCATTTCAGGTCTCCCTGGGTCTGATGTGCACAGCACTACCTTAATGTTTTAATAAAAGATTTTCAACATTTTCACTTTTTGTTTGCACCCCTCCATTCCATTGACTGTTGGCCTTCAGTCTAAAACAGAACTTTTTCTGGGATACCTAGTATAATCAAACACCCTGGGTTCATAATGCTGATTGAATCCATTATTAGCTGTGTGTCTAGGGCAAATGATTTCATCTTTCTGAGCCTAACTTTCCTCATTTCTAAAATTGAAATTATAATACTACTTAACTCATAGATTTCTTGTGATCATTAAATGAGTTAAAACATGCAAAACATTTTAAAACAGAGTTCTGATGTTTTGCAATTTGATTGAATTAATACAGGTAAACAGTTCTAGTGCAGAAGGAATTGATTATTTTTGACTAATATCTTTTGTTCATTCAGTAAATTTTATGGAACACTTAGACTGGTTTTTGATAATGTTTTACATTCTTTTCCACTTAATTCATTGCATTTTGATAAGTAATCAAGTAAGGATTTATTGTCATTAAAGGAAATACTTTTACCTAAAAACCCTACAGAAACAAGATTTCTCCTCCTCCTCCTCCCTCGCATGTTTTCCTTCTCTTCCTCCTCCTTCTTTATATTTTTCTCCCACTTTTGTCTCAAGGGGTCTAGTGCTGTATTTTACACATAGTGGACATTTAGTCTATCTAAAATGGACAGATACCCTATTTTGATAGATGAAAACAATCTCTATTCTCCACAATACTCGGAATTACTATTTAACAGATGCACGTGGTCTACTCTATTCTGTACTCATGATTTCTATTATTCTATATCATTGTCCATATGTTCCAGGATTTGTTCTGAAAACTGTGATTATCTTTAGTATTAGTACTAAATTTTAGAATTATTTCATATATTTAATTTTAATCCCTGGTGGTATATAACCAACAAAATGGAATATTTGTAAATGAAGCACACTCAGTGAATATCTTTGAGTGTCATTCCAAATGCCTTTCATGATCTGGCCCCTGCTGATTTGCCATGTGCCATGTGCATCTGTGTCATCTCTCAACACCTTCCCCTCACACTCCATTCACATGCCAAGGAAAGTCATTTGAGTTTTCCCATCATTCCTAGTTTCACCTGTAGACTTTTTTTTGCACGTGTTGTTCTTTTGTCTTCAGTAGTATCCCTTATCCCCCTCTTGCCTTCTCAATTATCATTACATGGTCCCCCACCCAAACACACACATGCAGGTATGCTCTCTTAGCATGGTTAATCATTACCTTGCTAGATGTCACCACTTCTGGCAAGTTTTCCCTGACTTTCAAATTGGATTTAGTCACCTCTTCTCGGGGCTCCTCTCAGTCTCTGTGTTAATGCCCATTCCAGACCTCATCCCAGCACAGTAAATAGTTTTTTCTGTAAATGTTTAGGATCTTGTCATTTTTTATTTATATACACTTTGGAAAACTTCACAATGGTAGGCATATTTTGGAGAGATAATGATTAAGGCTGTATAAGGTCATTTCTACCACTCATTTTTATGGTTGCCTATTTACCTCCCCCAGTAGACTATGAGCTCCAGGAAAACAGGGATGTGACCTGTCCTGGGCATCTACATAGTTTCAGTGCTTTGATAGTCATTTGTTCAGTTATTCATTCATTCCACAAATATTTACTGAGTACCTAACCTACTACATGCAAGGGTCAATTCTTGTGCTTGATATTCAGGTATGAATAAAAAAGATATGATAACTGCTCTTGTAGAGTTAACAATCTAGCACTGAGGACAGGCTTTCTGATGATTCTAAGTAATATTTTTTTGTAGTGCAGTTGTAATTTTTGCAGTGGTTGTGCAAGGAAGTGAGCTGTGTTTACCTACGTTTCCATCTTGACTGGAATTCCATAAGTCACTTATAATACCACACCATGTTAAATGACATTAAGGAAATATATAGAAGAAAATGATAAATGATAACAGAAAGGAAATATTTTGGGTGAACAAGAAAGGCTACTCTGGGAAGTGACATTTAAACTGCAGTGTGAAAGATGAGAAAAAACTTGTCATGACCCTTTGCACATTGTAGTTATTCAATACGTACTTGTTGAATGAATTAATGAGTGACAGATGAATATTAAAATTAATTCTGCCATAAAGGCTTTTGTTGTGAAGGGTTACTTATAGTGGAAAGAATCATCCACTGATCTCTATGTTCTCTGTGTTGAATTTTCCTCTAGAGGCAGACCTGAACTATCAGTGTTTTAATACCAGTCCTTCAGCCTTATAGTCCTTGAGATTATGGCAGATGCTGACAACAAGGAGTCCCCCAACTCAGTCATTCACTCAGCCTATTATTTACCAGTCCCCAATGCACCTGACAACAGCATTGTAGCTCTTGGCCTTAACCAATTTCCCAATCTGGCAATGCTTATCTAAGAGCTCTCTTTCATCAATAAATAATCTTTTATGTGACTAGTTAAGATGTTGTTCTATCTGATTTATATACTTTGGAAAACGTAATAATGTTAGCCATAGCATTAGATATGATGAAGTAGGAAGTTGGTGGTCATTTCTATACATGGTTTGATATTGGATCCTTGGTCAGGAGGATAACTTGACAATATTATGAACCTCTCTTACAAAGCTTATCATATGTTACTTTGAGTTTTATTTTGTGCATGCCTTCCCTATTTCCCTTACTGAACTATAAATATGTTCTTTAGGGTCAAAGTGTGCTATTCAGACATTCTCTGTTTCCCACTATTGACAGGTCCTTAGTAGACAATCAAGACTTGTGCGTTTGGATTAAATTTTTCCTTTGTGGAAATTTATTTGGACTTTATATTTTTAAAGTTTTTCATCATTTTTTGTTGTTGTTTGAATACAGTTGTCTCCATTTTCCCACCAACACTTTCCCCTGCCCCACCCAACCCCACCTCCCACCTTCAATCCTACTCCCCTTTGGGTTTGTCCATGGGTACTTTATACACATTCCTTGATGGCCCTTTCCCTTCTTTCCCCTATTATCCCCTCCCTGTCCTCTCTGGTTACTGTCAGTTTGTTCTTTATTTCCAGGTCTCTGACTATATTTTGCTTGCTTGTTTGGTTTGTTGATTAGGTTCCACTTATAGGTGAGATCATATGGTACTTGTCTTTCACAGCCTGACTTATTTCACTTAGCATAATGCTCTCCAAATCCATCCATGCTGTCCTTAAGGGTAAGAGCTCTTTCTTTCTTTCCATTGTGTAGTATTATATTGTGTAAATGTACCACAGTTTTCCGATACACTCATTCACTGATGGACACTTAGGTCATTTCCAGCACTTGGCTATTGTAAATTGTGCTGCTATGAACATAGGTTCTTATGGATTGGTGTTTCAGGGTTCTTAGGATATAATCCCAGCAGTGGAATTGCCAGGTCCAAACACAGTTCCACTCATATTTTTCTGAGGAAATTCCCTACTGTTTTCCACAGTGGCTACTCCACTGTGCATTCCCACCAACAGTGTATTACGGTTCCCTTTTCTTCACAACCTTTCCAGTACTTGTTTGTTGATTTGTTTATGATGACCATTCTCACCCCTGTGAAGTGTTATCTCATTGTGGTTTTAATTTGCATCTCTCTGATGGCTAGTGATGCTGAGCATCCTTTCATATGTTTATTGGCCATCTGTATATCTGCTTTGGAGAAATGTTTATTCATGTCTTTTGCTCAGTTTTTAATTGGGTTGTTGAATTATATTCTTGGAAAAACTGCACTAAGTTCAAGGGCAGTTCATGACATAGTAGGTTTTCTTTGTGAGTGGCCCATCCAAATTATGGCTATATAAGGGGTTCAATCAGAAAAGCAGAAAACAACAATATATGTATCTATCTTTACAGACATTTGATTCAGGGATCTGACCACACAATTTTAGGAGCTGTTTAAGCCATCTGTGTAAGGTGGTTGTCTTTGTGTCTGATGCTGAAGCTTGAAATCCACAGGGCAAGCAGTTGGGAAGGGAAGATCAATGTAAAATGGGGAAAAGCAAGAATACAGTGACACCCAAGAGGATATACTGATATTTATCAACATATGTTAGTACTTGTTTCTTTGACCTTGACGTCATGGGTATCCTGCAGAGGCCAGAACCTTTTGTCAAAGTCAAATATGTACACAACTGGTACAGACCTTGGAGAAGCTGAAGGAGGTTATGGGGCAAGATGGAGCAGTTGCAGACCAAGTCACATCCTCACACTAATGAAGAAGCCAGAAAATAAGCCACAACGTGTGTGAGCTGCAACATGTTTGCTGCATCATTTCTTCCCTTTAACTCTCCCACAAGAATATCTCTTGTGAACCGCTGTTTACTGAAACATACAGGAAAGAGGATACTGGGAAATTTAGTTCAGCCCAGGCAAGTGGGCTCATTAAACTAACACAATGACATTGACTCAGCCCTCACTCTTCAGGGCCTATAATCTATTAAAAGTTCCTTACTCTTTACAGTAGAAAACAATAACTTGTTTCCAACAAACCTGCTTGAGTGTATTGGGGTTGCCTGTCATACTGAATCAGCCTTAGTGTGCTCTCATCCAAATATTTATGTATGTCACATCATCACATCTCTCACAGAGATGCCATTCTACTGACCTGATAAGATGATTTTTTTTCTGTAGTGATAAAGCTGTTTTTTGTTTATTTGTTGCTGTTGTTTTTAATGAGGACCCTTTCTTGGGTCATTTTGGTGATGAAGCAAAATATATTTCCTGATGAAGCAAAAGCGAAGTATACATAGCTACCTGTGCATCTTTTAATTGTTCAGAGGCCCTGCAGTATTATAGTGGAGTTGGTAAAAAATCAAACGTAGAACTGATATTCGGGGTAGGTATATTAGTGATTAAGGAAATAGTTCCTTTGTGAAGAATTTATTCTGGGACTCCCTTTATCTGATTTTAAAAATTTCTGTTTGAGTCTTTATAGCTGGTTGAGGCTTTGAGACAATTTTGAAAGAGGGGAAGCAGAGAGAGAGAGACAGACAGAGAGAAGGAAACATATTGGGTCATTGGGTAAGCCCTTGCTAACATAGCTTTATCTTTCTAATTTTGTAATTGGGAAAAAAAAAAAGATAAGACTTTTGCAAGGTTCCAGCAGAGGTTCTTAGCAAGATATGTGTAATTTACAGACACGGCCACAAGATGGTGCAGTGACTGTGCACATGATGTACTCTCTAACAGGAAATCCAGGCCTTCCAAAGATTCTGCATTCTTGTTTTGCCATATTGGGCCTGAACATTGTGAAGATAGCAAATGTAGAAGGGAGTCAGGATATTTGAATGTTTTACCAAAATATTATCTGCAGTATTTGAGAATGAAAAAAATCTATTTACAGCCATACTTGGTTCTGAAATCTTGATGATGGGTAAATCTGCCTGCTAATTATGAGTTCTTTGCTTTGTTATACAGGAAGCTAACAAACTGTGGTGTAAATGCCACTTTTATACAACAAGTTCTGCTGCCATTGGACATGCTCAATAGGCTGAATGGTAGAATAAGATAGAATCTTATCCCTCTAACCACTGACTTTTCTCTTGAAGCCTCGATTATGAGGTTCATTTACTTTATGCCACTTAATTCTTATACGGGATAGTAAAATAACAGCGCTCAAAGATGGCTCAAGTGTCTCAATTCAACTAAGTTTTGCTGTCTCCTCCGTTCAGGAATTAATGGAGGTAGATAGATTCATAGTACCTATTAGCAACATGGTTCCTAAAGGTAGGCATGTGATCTGGAGGACCTGGCTAAAATTTTATAAAAGATAGTATTTCAAATTGATTATGCTATATCTTTAAGTGCTGTAGAGAAAATTCACAACTCAACAGGTAAATCTTAGCTTGGCTTTCATTTATATACTGGTCAGAAAGATTAGCTAAATGTAAATAACAGACAGTATAAAATGAGGTAAGTTTTATTCTATTTAAAATAAAATTTAATTTAAGGATGAAATTTTATAAAACTGTTGGTTTTCTTCATGGAAAATCTTCTATAAAGATAGTTTTAAGGTGTTACAAAAGATAAAGGCAAGTGTGATATCTTTTAGAAAATATGTCACATAAACATATTTCATATATGACAAAGGGTTAATGTCTATAATGTACCAATAACTCATATAAACCTATAAGGAAAAGATAAACAAACCAATAGTCAAATTAATATAGGTTTTTGAATGAGCAATTTATAGAAGAAATGTAAGTGGCTAATTAATGCACTTAAAGGTACTGAATCTCACTGGCTAATGCAGAGTAGTCCCTAGTGGGGAAAATGCAGATCCAAACAAAAAAGTAGCTTTTTTTGCCTCTCAGATAGGAGAAACAATAGATAATATTCAGTGTAGTTGATGGTGTATGGAAAGAGATACTCTCATATACTCTTGAAAGTAAATTGTAACACCAATACTAGATGGCAATTTGGAAGCTTCTATCAAAACTTCTAATATGTATGCCAAGAAATTCTACTTTTAGTAATGTATCCTTTTCTATAAAAACATGCAAATATGTGCCCAAATTTGTGTGTATAAACAGTACTGTTTATTACAGAAGAGATGGAAAACAATGTAATTCTCTATCAATTAGTCCAGTGATTAAATAAACTGGCATATCAGCACCACAGATAATGCAGTTTTTAAAAGGGATGAGACAGAACTACATGTACTGACATGAGACAATTTCTATTTTATGTATTTAATGAGCATGTGTTTGTGTGCATGTGTGTGTATAAATATACAAAAACAGATGTGGGAGTATACACTCCAAACTTAAAACACTAATTAGCTATAGCTCTGTGGTAGAGCTTTTGATTGGTAATGTGAATGAACACTATTACATTTTGCTTTATATATTTCTCTATGTTTTTAAAAATGAGAATCTATTAACATATTTTAAAATTTACCTTTTCAACCCAGTCCCCCAATACTCATCCTCTCTGACAGCTGTCAGTCTGTTCTCTGTGTCTAGGAGTCTGTTTCTAGTTTGTTTGTTAGTTTATTTTGTTCCTTAGATTCCACATAGAAATGAAATCATATGGTACTTGTCTTTCTCTGACTGGCTCATTTCACTAAGCATAATACTCTCCAAGTATAAAATTAAAAATAAATTTATTTTAAAAGATAATACTAGGATTAGAAATGTTTTCATTTCTGATCTCCAAGCTTCACAGGTGCCAAACAATCTTCAATAACAAACCAAAAGCTAAGACCTACATGAGATGGAGATTAACAACTGTATGCTCTTAATATTCCTTAATTTGTTTCTTTTTCAGGCCCAAAGAATTTGCTTTCATTACACGTTTTTCTTGGCTGTCATCTGGTAGTAGCTCTCCAAGGGACTTGGAGGTGAGGGCTTGAGGTGAAAAGCAAGAGGCTTGGCTAGAAAACCATGTTTTTTTCTTTTTTTTTTAGTCTCATTTGTTGCCTTAACTAATTGAATAATGGTTTGCTCTTTATGTTTTGTGTCCTTTCTTATCTTAGGGCTTTCCAAATTGCACTTACACATAATCACATTTTAGTACTTGTCATTGGAGCTCTTGGATCTGGTTAGATTTGAAATTTTGTAAAATCATTACACCTTTCTTTCCAGAGCTCTGGGGAATTGTCACTTCAGTCAAACCTACTTCTTTCTCCCTTCTTTCTTCTCAAGGATTGATAATGACATAATCCATTTCTGTATCCATAGAATTGCCGCACACTTCCCTCATGACCCCCTGGGGCCTTCTGTCATGGTTTTTGGTTTGTTAAAAGTTTCTGTGTTCTTATACTATTATGTTTAATTCTTCATTTCTGAGTATCCTATGTGTTCTTGCATGGTAGTGTACGTCAAGGCTCCATGCACGTTCAATTCCTTAACTATTTACCCTCAGAGAAAAAATTGCCATGATGAATGACACACAATTTAACTGATTATTTTACCTTCTTTGCTGAGCAGGTAAACACACTTCTAACATATATTTAGCAATTCGTGGCCTGGTGTTGTCTGGAGATGAGAAACAAAAATGTTTCTAATCCTACTATTATCTTTTAAAATAAATTTATTTTTAATTTTAAAAGACTCCTTAAACATACTCCTAAGATATATTTAGCAATTTGTGGCCTGGTGTATTTTTCCCAACAGGCGTACAGATTGCTAGTCACACATTGCCATCAGATTCTGATCTGCAGTTATATTTGTAGATGCTTTTCAGCCTTTTCCACTAGCTCCCCTGATCTGTGTATCTATAAATAACTCCTTCTCTGAGATCCCCATCATTTATTTGCTCTCCCTTCTTAACTCTCTATGACCTCCTCTTTTACTTATCCTAAAAGATACTATGTGACAAAGACTAGTGTCTTATCTTCCTCTGCCTATCAATCTATATTCTTATAGATCTATTTTCTTTTGCTATTGGAGGTAGTGGTTAAAAATAGCTACCATCTATCATGTAATGTTTTATCTCTGGGTTAAAATCTTTATTACTGTATTTCCCTATAGTTAGCAGACACATTTTGTTTTCCACGCAGTGAAGTATTGGTGAAAACATTTAGTAGCATCAGCTTCAGGTTAGTCCTTGAGAAAAACAACAGTGTGCTTCCCTGCCTCTGGTTCTTACAGAACTATCAAAAACTACTTTCTCAATATCATTCTCTAGTGCCATTTGTATATGATCTGAACTGTATGTTTCAAGCTAGTTAATGAGTAGGTCATAGCCAGGAACAGAAAAAAAAAAAAGCCTTTCTAAGGCCAATACATACTATACTATTTGCTACCCAATATCAATTAGGCTTGTCACCTGTTACCAAGAAAAATTACATTAGGTCAACAGGAACTGTTTTTCTTCATAATGTAGTGTTGATTTTTACCTAGCACCTTGTGCTCTTCTTATCTTTCTTTCTATTTTTATTGTGGAATTATTTTTTAATGTCATCCTATGAGTAATATTAGGTTTATTTTACCTTTTACGTCTATGTTGATTCTTTACTTTCTTAAAAGGTAGGTGCTAACTATGTCCTTTTTGTGACTTGTAGGAACTGTGGATTCCAAGAATTTTCAAACATAGTACAGTAATTCTTCAAATAATCTAGATGGTTCTTCAAACACTTTAGTATGGAATTCCTAAGAGACTGTTTTTAATACTCAGTATCAAGATAGGTCAGAATGAATACTATGCATGTGGAGATTTATGTAGCCCATGTTGACTGCTGTGATTGTATGTATGTGTATGCAGTAAACTTTTCTTTTATTATACAGTAAGGTCATTTTTTCCCAACTACTTTCCCACACAATCAAAGTGCTTCACTATTTCCTCTGCTTCTCACATAATATTTAACCTTTTCCTCAAATTCTGTTATTAGCAGGATCTTATTCCTTGCTTTGACTCCCTCCATTTTATCTTAAAATGTAGCTGTTTCGTATCTTTTGTGAACAGGGGAAAGATGTTAAGCTATAATCTATTTCCTAAATGTTCACATGGGTAGTTTTGCTATAGTCCACCGATGCCAATTGTTATCTCTTGGAAATAGTGCTGGGGGGTGGGGAAAGATAATGCCCCAGACAGCCCCTTCTAATCCTACAGTGGGGTGTGGCATCCAGAGTTTAAATGACTAATCTCCAGTTACATAAAACCCATGCTTTTTCTCTGCATGGTATAATAAGTTTCTTATAATAAATATGCAAGTACAACAGGAAACTGTTCTTTGGCCTTTGCTATTTAGATTTCCCCTCCTTTGTACCATGATTTTGTTTTCATCAGTGTAAGTAAAGTGTAAAAACCAAAGAAATAATTTTATGTATGTAGGCATACCATCCCAACTCATCTTCATATTTTGGTAGACAAAAAAATAAACCCAAACCAAAACACTCTTGCTAGAAGTTTTCTCTATTCATCATTGTTTTCTATCAGAATTAGGAGAAAACTTAACAACATTATTGCAACCAATAATAGTTAACTTATATTGAGCGTTTACTATAAGCCAGGATTTGTGCTAAGCTGTATTATGCAATTAACCTCCATTTTTTACTTGGAGTAGATAGTAAATAGAGGTTCAGAAAAGTTAAGTGACTTATACAAATTTATACAAGTAAAAGTAGCAGAGTTGACCATTCTTTAGGTCATTCTTTAGTAGGATTGAAGTTGGGTATTCTGAAAATCATAGAAAATTATTAACATTTTTATTGTCCATGAAATCAGTATCCATCTTATAATTTATGGCATATGAAATTCTGTTAAATAGAGTATTTTAAATAAACAGTATAGTTTCTATTATAAAACACCTATATGCCCATATTAGAAAATTCAGGAAAAATTCACACCATAGTCCTACCATTTTGGTATATTACCTTTCTATCATTCTTTTTTTTTAAAGATTTTATTTATTTATTTTTAGAGAGAGAGGGGAGGGAGGGAGGGAGGGAGGGAGAGAGAGAGAGAGAGAGAGAGAGAGAGAGAGAGAGAGAGAGAGAGAAACATCAATGTGTGGTTGCTGGGGGACATGGCCTGCAACCCAGGCATGTGCCCTGACCGGGAATCGAACCTGCGATGCCTGGTTCGCAGCCTGCGCTCAATCCACTAAGCCACACCAGCCAGGGCCCCTTTCTATCATTCTTATATGCATATTTTTATGATTTATTTTACATAGTTGTGAGAATACTCTACACACAATTTTCTATACTTAAAATTTTTATCTCAATAACATAAACATTTTCTTTGTGCTATTTTTTAAAAGTTTCTTGGTAATCAAATGAGTGAAATATCTAGTTTACTTAACCTTTTCCATATGATGTAGCAATTAGTTTGTTTATGTTTTTATTATTATAATATCACTGTATTTAAAGTCTTCATTCACAAAGCTTGGCTGTATTTTAATGATTTTATAGAAATGAAATTACTGTATCAAAAGATGTGAAACTTTTTAAGTTTTTGATAAATATTGTCAACACTAATTTCTGAGCTGGTTGTATCAATCAACAATCTCAGGGCATGAGAAATAGGTATCAAGCTATACTGATACCTGTCTTTCATGCCCTCTATTCTTTTCAAAGGTGTCCCTGAATCTTCACTATTTGATTCATTTGTAGAATCATAGAAGGTTAAAGCCAGAAAGGATGCTGGGAATTATATATTATAACATGTCTTTTAATAGAGAGACATACAGAAACGTTGTGATTCATGAAAGTTATCCATGGGAGTTAGAAAAACCACCAGGAATTGGAACTCTGGCATTTGACTTCCTGTTACATGTTTTTTTCCACTGCTGTTTCACATATTTCCATCCTAAATCCTGTTACCTATTTTGTCTCATAAGGATTCCATGATTATTTACATGTTTAGAAAAGGTTATAAAAAGAAGGTAAAGCATAAGACAGAGATATGGATTAATGATGTTAGAGTGCCTGGCCCTGGCAAGGAAAATATTTTGGACAAGGAGGTCTTCTTGGTCATGTCCACTTGCACAATGTAGACTGCCACCATTTCTGCCAACACACAAGGCTAATTGTATTCAGAAATGGTTCTGAGAAAAGCTTAGCTCATTGCTTGCTCTTCTGACATCAGGTAATCATTCAGACCTTTTTATGGGTTTACTGTGGAGCATCTCAAAAATAGAAAACCCTTTTCAGGGGAGAATGGGAAGGAACAAATTTAAAGGACACATGGACAAGAACTAGGGGGTGGCAATGGGAGAGAAGTGGGGAGGGATGGGTGGGCGGGCTGGAATGGGAGTAAAAGGCAGAAAACTGTTCTTGAACAATGATTAAAATAAAATTTAAAAAAAGAAATAGAAAAACCAATACTGCCCTCAGAGATCTAACAGGATAGTGGAAAAGGCAAGAATTACAGTCATGTCAAAATTAAAGAGGTGTTAGAGTATGCACCACAAATAATTCAGCTATAAGGAAATTTCAGGGTGGTGAGGGCATGTAAAGAATATTCTGCACAGAAGGTAAGTGGAGCAGACATTTAATAGATGAGCAGACTGTGGATGGGCTGTAAGGGAGGAGGCATCTCAAGTGTGGGAATAGAGCCAGAGGCCATAGTTAAGAGGATGTAGGTGCCCTATAGGGAGGATCTAGCCATGGTCAGTGAGATGCTCAGGTTAGAGGGAAAGAGGACTCTAAAAATGCTTCAGAATATCTGGTCCATTTGCTTTATTGGCTAGAAGGTAATAATAACCACAGGAAACATTTATATCATACTTACCAAGTACTGTCCTAAGTCTTTTACAGATATTAAATCATTTAATCTTTATAACAACTCTGTAGACATTATCCACATTTTACAGATGGGGAAGTTCAGACATGGGGAGATCAAATAACTAGCCTACAGTCACACAGCTAATAAGTGGTAGTGTGGTATTTGAATATAAGCAACCTTGCAACACAATCCATATTCTTAATACCAACATTTTGCTACCTTACATGTGGAGGAAAAATCTGAGGCCCTGAGAATGTGAATGACACAACTGCTAGAGACTATTCATCAAGTTAATATTAGAGCTGTTATTAATGTCCATGTTAGTGAACTTTCCCTTCTTCTCATTGTACTTTGAGCCATTTAACACATTCAAGTGTCTAATGTGGAATCAAAATGCTGGCAGGTAACCAACCAGAACGTATAATCCTCCTATTAAAGTGAAGTAGACTACTCTGTTACCCAAGGATTCCTCATTGCTTGTCAAGAATCTTAGCAAAGGAAAAAGCAGAAAACTGTACTTGAAAAACAATAAAAAAAAGAATCTTAGTAAAATATATGGGACTGAGAGGTGTTCCCTATTCAATGGCAAGAAAGACCACATGGCTTCATTGGTGGCACTTGCAGAATCACTGCTTGCTGTAACCATTCTCTCATTATATCCTCACCATCATCTAAATAGACTTTTCCTGCTCTGGCTGGTGTGGTCCAGTGGATTCAGTGCCAGCTTGTGAACCAAAGGGCTGCCAGATCTATTCCCAGTCAGGGCACATGCATGGGGTGCAGGCCAGGTCCCCAGTTGGGGGAGCACAGAGGCAACCACACACTGATATTTCTCTCCCTTTCTCCCTCCCTTCCCTTCTGTGTAAAAATAAGTAAGTAAAATATTTTTAAAAGTTAAGCTGAGTAAATAGACTTTTCCTTACTGCCACAGCTTTTTGGGGACATGCCTCCAACAATGAATAATAGCTTTTTATTGCTTTATGACTTCCTTCCTAGATAGCTCCCTGTTTATAGAATTTAGGATCACACAGAGGGATAAGGGCAGGAAGGAAGAAGAATGGAAGTAGCAGAGCCTTTGTGAAGATTCTGAAAACAAGTGAGTCAGACTTCTGAAACTTTTCTGATAAGCCCATTTACCAAATCAGTGACCATTTCAATACTTTATGACCCTGTTCTCAGGCTTCATCATTGAGCTGCTACAACAGCTTTCCAACTGTCTTCCCTACCTCCAATCTTGATATTCTAATTTAATTCCCATACTTCTGCCAAAGAGTTTCTTCTGTAATATGGAACTGATCATATTACTCCTCCACTATAAGTGCTTCCAAAACTTTCCATTCCCTCAGGATGAAGCCTAAATGCCTGAACATGGCTTCCAAAGCATTGTGGAACTTAGGCCCTGCTTAATTCTCTAGCCTAACTTTCCTTACTCCCCATGCACATTGGCACCATACTGAATAGTCAGTCCATGGTTACCAAACTCATCATTGCTTTTCACATCTCAAGGAGGACTTCAGTTTAGCAGAAGGAACATGGGCTTTGAAGTCAGCATGTCCAGGCCCTCTGGAACTTTCACATTTACACAGTCTACTAAACCTATAAAGTCTCAATTTGCTCATGTGTAAATTGTGCATAATAATGTCTACTTTACAGGGTTGTGTGGGGATTTGAAATAATGTATAGAAAGCATCTACTGTAGTGCCTACAACGTAACAGGTACTCAAAAGATAGGTGTGATGATGACAATGATGATGATGATGTCAATTTTTTTCTCTGGGCCTTTATGTATGCTGTTCTTTCTATACAGCATGCCCTAACCACTTTTCATGGTTAATTCTATCCACCCTTCACAGTCTAGTGTAAAAATTATCTCTTCCAGGGAGCTTTTTTAAGGCTTTTTCTCCTAATCTTTTCCTCTATGGAAGCTCCTCAGTGCTTTCATATCACCCTAGGCTGATCTGAGTAACAGAACATTTCCTATCCAGGTTTTGTCCTGAGATTCCCTCACAGTCTAGTGCCCAAACTTTGGAGGCCACTGTTTTGAAAATTAAATCTGAAAACAATCTTCCCCTTTGTTTTCATTTGTTAAAAGTTCTCATATTTGTCTTTCCATTAACTGACAATGAATATTCCCAGTTCTTCTTTTCCTTCCTCTTCAATGAACGCTACCCTTATACTTAGAATTGGCATTAGGGGTCCCCCATACCTTATTTTATTGAATCTTCTTAAGAACTCTGCAAAGATGTGTTTGTTTTCTTTACAGATGAGGAAACTTAGGCTCAGAGGTTTTAAATAACTCATTCAAAGCCATAGTTGGATATTTTGTGTGGAGCCTTGCCTAAAGAAAAGGTGCAGATAATTTGTTCATACTAGTGTGTGGGCCAGTGGTAGTTGATAAGAATAACCATTTGAAGGCAAGTCCAAGAAACATCAAGTAACCAATCCTCCAGGCAAATGTAGGAAAACATTCTGGCCCTGTCACTCACTGACTGCATAAACTCTGCCCACTTTAGTCACCTCTGTTGCCTTATCTCTTCAACTGCAAAATGTGAGTAATAATATTACCAATCTCATAGAGTTATTCAGAAAGTGAATTAAGTTAATACATTAAAAATACTTAGCACACCTGGCTGGTGTAGCTCAGTGGATTGAGCGCGGGCTGCAAACCAGGCATCGCAGGTTCGATTCCCAGTCAGGGCACATGCCTAGGTTGCAGGCCATGTCTCCCAGCAACCGCACATTGATGTTTCTCTCTCTCTCTGTCTCTCTCTCTCTCTGTCTCTCTCTCTCTCTTTCTCTCATTCTCCCTCTCTTCCCTCTCTAAAAATAAATAAATAAAATCTTTAAAAAATATTTAGCACAGTGCCTAGCACATGGTAAGTACTCAATGTATGTTAGCCATTGTCAAGGCTTTTAGGAAACATAAGAGTTAAGGCAAACCTATTTAAAAACATTATTACTGCTAATAAGTCAAATATAAATGAATCCCATAGTAGTTTGAAGTTAATTCAAGTAAGGGTTTTGGTCACCAAGAAGCTGTCACAACCTAGGTTGGGTGTCATCAGTTCTAAATGGTCAGAAGAAAGTAAATAGTCAAAAACTAAGAATGTAGTTGAAATGGTGACAAGACTTGATATGAACCACTTTGTCATTTCATTCTTTCACAGAGAGGTCAAGCCAGTCTGAGGCACACACCAGCCTTTGGAAGGTGCAATTAAGTGCTGGGAACTTTGAAAAAGAAGATAGCTTCAAAGCACTGGGAATGTCTCAGAAGTAACAAACATTCACTGTGGGTAAATACAAACCACAGAGACACAAAAAGTAAATAAAACAATGAAATATAACCACTTGTAACATTTTTATGTTTATCTCTTTCCATATTTCTCTCTCACACATACACACACATGCGCGCGCGCACACACACACACATATACATACATATTTATCAAATAGAAATTATGCTGTAATGCTGTAAATACTGGTTTTATAAACTATTTTTTTCTTAAAAATACACCTTGAATATCCTTTCTTGTCAGCAAGTATACCCCCACAATTTTCTCATACCTATCAAAATGTATTTCTGATTATATAATCACAAATAATCATAATGAGAAAGAATAGGAGGCACCACAAGACACTGATATGTTCACTTGGGAGCTTGTGGATATGCTTATTTTTGAAAAAGGATACATTCAAAACCTGACAAGACAGGATTCTGAGCATTGGATCTCAGTGTTATCTACAAAGCTGATCATTTCATCTTTTACATACTTTTGCATTCATTGATTATGGCACCATGATAACGTGCATTGCAGAATTGATCAAGGGCCCCAGTTGCTGTGCTCTGAGATCCTCTGCCAAGTTTGGTCTCCTTCCTTTGCATCATGAGGTTAGACTTACATTGCAGTCTCAGGCCATTCTTGGCCTCTCCCTGGCCTGCACCATTTTTTCTCAAAGGAGCTTCCTTTAATGAAATCCTTGAATATTTAATACCATCTTGGTAGCTGTCACTTGCAGGAACGGACTAGTACTTTGATCAACAGGGAAAGAGATGAGGACTGGGGTCAGAGACCTATGTGTGAGTAATCACACTGCAAATACCACTGAGCCATTTATTAAACAAGGATGCTGACCCATAATGACCCTGAAATACTCTGGGTAGTAATCCACCTAGTCAGAGCTATTGGCCCAACTGAACTCCAGGGAATGGCAGGGACCAAATCAACCTCTTGGACACTGACAACCAAGGCTTTGTAGAAAATATTTTTTAAATTAAATTTATTAGGGTGACATTGGTTAATAAAGCTATATAGGTTTCAAGTGTACAATTCTATGATACATCATCTGCACATTGCATTGTGTGCCCTGCACCCAAAGTCAAATCATCTTCTGTCACCATATATTTGTCCCCCTTTACCCTTTACTACCTTCCTACTCTCCTTCCTTCTGGTAACCACCATACTGTTTTCTGTGTCTATGAGGTTTTGTCTTTTTGTTTTTTCTTGGTTTTGTTGCTTTCAGTTTTATATCCCACATATGAATGAAATCATATGGTTCTTTTTCAGTCTGACTTATTTTGCTTACCATGATAGTCTCAAGATCCATACCTGTTGTCATAAGTGACTGTTTCATCTTATCATATGGTTGAGAAGTATTCCACTGTGTGTGTGTGTGTGTGTGTGTGTGTATCACATCTTCTTTATCCAATCAGCTATCAAAGAACACTTTCATTGTTTCCACGTCTTGGCCACCATGAATAATGCTGCAATGAACATAAGGGTGCATATATCTTTGTGAAAAAATGTTTGCAAATATTTGAGGTAAATACCCAGCAGGGGATTGTTGGGTCATATGGTAAATCTCTTCTTAATTTTTTGAGAACTCTCTATACTGTTTAGTTGCTGTACCAGTCTACATTCCCACCAGCAGTGAGTGAGGGTTCCTTTGTTTCCACAACCTCTCCAACACTTGTTATTACTTGTCTAGTTGATAATAGCCATAAACAGGTGTCAGGCAGTATCTCATTGAAGTTTTCATTTGCATTTCCCTAATAACTAGTAAATTTGAACAACTTTTCATACATCTGTTTGTCATTAGTATGTCTTCTTGGGAGAAATGTCTGTTTGGTTCCTCTGCTCACTTTTAAATTGGGTTGTTTGGTGTTTAGTTGTATAAGTTCATCATATATTTTGGATATTAAACCTTTGTCAAAACTTGTTTGCAAATATCACCTTCCATTTGGTTGGTTGTCTTTTTGTTGGCAGTTTCTTTTGCTGTGCAGAACTTTTTAGTTTGATATAGTCACATTCATTTATTTTTGGCTTTACTTCCCTTGCCTTTGTGATTAAATTCACAAAATATTCTCTAAGACCAAGGTCCATATGTTTAGTACCTGTGTTCTCTTCTATGTAATTTGTTGTTTAAGGTCTTATTTTTAGGTCTTTGATCCATTTTGAGTTAATTTTTGTATATGGGGACAAAAAGCAATCTACTTTCATTCTTTTGCGTGCAGCTTTCCAATTTTATCAGCACCATTTATTGAAGAGACTTTCTTTCTTCCATCTTATGTCTTTGGTTCCCTTGTCAAAAATTATTTGCCCACTTATTGCACATTTGGGTTTATTTCTGGGCTCTCAATTCTGTCTCATTGGTCTGTATGTCTGTTTGTGCCATACTATGCTGTTTTTTAATTGTCATGTTGTAGTATAATTTCAAGTCCAGTAGTGTGACACCTCCAACTTCATTCCCTTTTCTTAGAATCAGTTTGGCTATTTGGGGTCCTTTGTGGTTCCATACATGTCTGATGATTATTTTGTTCTTCTTCTTTAAAAAATGACATGGTATTTTGATGGGATTGCATTAAATCTGTATATCACTTTGGGTGATATGTCCATTTTAACTATGTTGATTTTTCTAATCCATGAACACAAAATATCTTTCCATTTTTTTGTGTCTTTTTCAACCTTTTAAAATAATGCTTTGTAATTTTCAGTGTATAGGTCCTTCACATTCTTTGTTAAGTTCATTCCTAGGTATTTTATCATTTTTGTTGCAATTGTAATGGAATTGTTTTTTCTCCATTTCTTTTAAAAATTATTGTTAGTATATAGACATGCAGTGGTGTTTTGTACACTAATTTTTTGCAACTTTATTATATTTATTTATTGTTTCTAATAGTTTTTTTTGTGGATTATTTAGGTTTTTAATTAAAGAATCATGCCATCTGCAAAAAGTGACAATTTTACCTCTTCTTTCCCAATTTAGATGCATTTTATTTCTTTCTTTTTCCTGATTGCCCTGACCAGGACTTACAGTACTGTGTAGAATAAGAGTGGTGAGAGTGGACATCCTTATCTTGTTCCTTATGTTAGAGGAAAAAGTTTTTCACCATTGATATTAGTTAAGCATTTGTCATATATGAACTTTATTACATGGAGGTACTTTCCTTCTATACCCATTTTATTGAGTGTTGTAATCACAAGGGGATGTTATGTCTTGTCAAATGCTTTTTCTGCATCTACTGATGTGATTATGAGATTTTTATGTCCTTTATTTTGTTGATGTGCTCTATCACATTGATCAATTTGCATATGTTGAATGATCCTTGTGCCCCTGGAATGAACCCCACTTGAGCATGATGTGTTATTTTGTAATGTATTGTTGTATTTGATTTGCTGGTATTTTGTTTAGGATTTTTGCATCTTTATTCATCAGAGATATTAGTCTATAGTTTTTTTTGTGTGTGTGTGTTGTCCTTGCCAGATTTTGGTACCAGGGTTATACTAGCCTCATAAAATGTGCTAGGAAATATTGCCTCTGTTTCCATTTTTTTTGGAAGAATTAGAGAAGGAAAGGTATCAAATCTTTGAATGTTTGATAGAATTCACCATTAAAGCCATCTGGTAATATTTTTTCTTTTATGTTTCAGTTTTCCTAGTTTACTTATGGTCTATGAAACTAGCCAGTATTCCCTGAAGACCATCCTGATTGTGTAGCTAAGCTGATTTATATGATAGCATCCAGCTATGTGGTCAAAGCTATTGCTCTCAATATCAGCTGGGCTTCTGCCAATAATTATGATAATAGCTTACATTTATTAAGTAATTAATTTGTGCCAGGCATGCCAAACACCATGCTCAGTTAATTTATGCCAGGCATGCCAAACACCATGCTCAGTTAATTTGTACCAGGCATGCCAAACACCATGTACAGTTAATTTGTGCCTGGCCTGCCAAACACCATGCATGCATTATCTTGTTTGATTCTCATCACTGCTCTGTAATGTAGGTGCTATTTTTCCCCAGAGAAGTTAAATATTTGCTGAAAGCTGCATAACTAATAAATGGCAAAATTTAAGATTAGGTCAATCTCCTTTTACAGTTTATGCTCTTACTAATAGAATGAGCACATCTGGAACATATTCAAGACTGCTTTTCCTACGGTTCAAGACCTCAGGCTGTACTCACTCGACCTGATTGCTTGGTAGTGACCTTCTGCACTCATAAGTCTCTTTCTGGGGTGGGTAGTGGTGATGGATGATGTAGACTTGGATAAGGGATTGGATGTAAATTCTCATGCAGGGAAGTTTATAGCTGAGAACACAGCAGGTATCCTCTAATCCCAATGAGCCAGCTGGTAGAAGAGCTGGGATTAGAGGAAAAGCATGTTTGTTTTACTCTTTATATTTGGGGACAATATGCTCATGAATGATTTAATTGAGCAGTCAGGGGCTACAACAGAAATGGTAGACAGATTATTTAGGCAAGGTTTTGCCCTCCAAATGTTCAGAGTGATTTTACCCAGAGACAGAGTTCTCATTTCTTCAGTTAATACCGCTCTATGACATCAAGACTACCTTAATTGTTGCCATTATTCCCATCAAAGATGAAGTATCCCTTGATTTATGAACCATGGGATGCACAATATTTAGTACAACAGCATCAACCCCGCCCCCAGTGGCAGCTCAGCCACCACTCAAACACACACAGACCATCATTTGACTCAACTAAGAACCTACTAAGTGATTGTATCCTTCAGTCACTCAGCCACACTGATGCTAGGTGCTTGTTAGTTCAAGCACCTAGTGCCATGGCTGTAACTGATGGATGCATCAGAGCACTGGCTGCTACTGCTCCTGCCACTCTTTTTTGCCTTAGTTTCTCCACTTCAGCAGTGTGGTGACTTAGCTGGTTGTGTTTCAGAATTTCCTCCAGTAGACACTGAAGTCAAAGTATGCTAGAAGCTGGGTTTCCACACTAGTGGCAAACAAGCAAGGGGACATTTGATGCTGAGGGGGCATCATGTGAACCCTGAAGATAAAGCTGATACTGCATAGGACAGAACAGAGGAACAGGCACAGCCCTGGTGATATTACTGATCAAACCTCATTTGAGGATAAATCTGCCTCTAGACATTTGAGGTATATGAACTAGTTTGAGTTTGATTATTTTGTTATTTGTAACACAAAAGGTGTGAGACACAGATTTTGTCTTATTACTGTATTTCTAGTGTCTTCTCTAGAACAATACCTGGCACATAGTAGGAACTCAATATTTGTTTAGTGAATCATTGATGAATGAGTGAAAAAAAGTTAAAGAAGTAAACACATTATTTTCTCTGGTTTTAAAAGTTAATGTATTTGTTTAGATTTAATTCTGAGAAGTACATTACACATACAAAAGTGCGTATCTAGTAGGTATATTTTAAATAATAATATTAAAGAGAACACCTGTGCAACTTTCACCCCACTTAAAAATAGAACATCTTGAAAGCTTTGTTTCTTCCTCAATCACATTCCTCTTCCTCACCCTTCCTCACAAAGGGAACCACAATGACCACTTTGTTTTAGTGATTTCTTATTTATCTTTCCATTAGTACCACATGGGTATATATCTCTAAAGTTTATTTTGACTGCTTTTTAAAAATTTTATGTGAATGGAATTATACATAATTACATGAAAGCATACATAAAAGTATGCTTTTATGAATGCCATAGTTCCCTCTATATTTGTGAAATTGATCCATGTTGCTGCATGTGCCAGTAGTTCATTCACTTTCATTTGTGTGCAGCCTTTTATTTTATAAATATTTCACAGTTTGTTCACCCACATTATCATTATGATCATCTACATTATTATCTATGTTATTAAACATTTAAGCTGCTTCCAGTTTTGTGGAATTACAAACAATAGTACTATGAAATTTTGTGTGTACATATCCTGGGACATATGTGCAAAAGTCTTTAGGGTATATATACCTATGAGTAAAATCACTGGATCATAAAGTATGCATATATTCATGTACATAAGCAGTTTCTTTTAGCATGGTTGTTAATTTAAATCATCAGTATAGGAGAGTTCCTATTGCTCCACAGAGTCATCAGTGTTTGCTATTGTCAGACTATTTACTTCTTGCCAATCTTGCAGGTATGTAGTAGTTTTCAGTGTGGTTTTTGTTAACTTTCTGTTTATATTAATTTCTAATTTGCATTATAATTTATCATTTCACCCACTTAAAAATGTTTAGCAAGCTAACAACTCCGGGGTTGCTCAGGGGTTGGAGGAATTGAGAAAAAAAGACAAAAGGACCCATGGACATGGACAACAGTGTAGTGACTGTGTGGGGGGTGTGGAGATGGAAGAAGGTATAAGGGAGATAAATAACAATGGAAAAAAATACAATAAAAAATGTTTCCTAATTTACAAACATATTTTCCAGTTACCTTAAAATCAATACCTTAGTTATTGATTTTTAGCTTTATTGCATGTCTGTAAAATCAAGTTAATTGCATGGTTTTGAAGATGAAAAATTTGTTGAAGCTTTAATTTTTGAAAAGTGTTCTTTGTATGCTTGGAAAAATATGTATTTTGCAGTTTGGGGGTGTTGAGGTCTCTATCAGTTTCTTAGGACAATTTGCTATATGTATTATTTACATCCTTTTAAGAAAATTTTGTTTGTTTACTTTTAGAGAGAGGGGAAGGGAGGAAGAGGAGAGAAAGAGCAATGTGCAAGAGATCCATCAATCGGTTACCCCTCGCATGCCCCCAATCAGGGACCCATCCTGAAACTCAGGCATGTGCTCTGACCAGGAATAAAACCTACGATCCTTTGGTTCACAGGCTGGCACTCAATCAATCCACTGAGTCCCATCAGCCAGGGCTATTATTTAAAACTTTCATATTGCCCTCCCCCCCATGCTTGTGTGGATTACTGAGAGAGGTGTGCTTAAAATTGTCCACTCCCATGGGACTTTCTGTAGGCCATTTATATTTTGAGGCTATGATACTAAGAAATACAAAAGTAGAATTGTCATAACATTATTGTAAATTAAGCTTGATGTCATTAGAAAGTGACCCTTTTCATCTTTAGAAATACTTTTTGCCTCAACGTCAATTTTAACAGTTATAACCCAGCTATATTGTATTTCTTTCCCTTAGCATATTCATGAAATATCCTCTTTCCCTACTTTACTTTCAACCATCCTGTGTCTTTATTTTTTTGATGTGTCTCTTATAAACATTTGGTTAATCATTTTACTAATCTAGTCAAAGCATCTTTGTTGTTACATTGAGTTTTAAGTCTACTTATGTTTGATATAGCTAATGATCTATTTGTATTTATATCTACCATAATATTTTGTGTTTTCAAATTGTCTCAGTTCTCCTGTTTCTACCTCTTTTTAAAATGGATATAAATGTTTAATCATTTCATTTTATCCTCTACTAATTTGAAAGTTATAGACTTTGTTTCAATGCTTTTAATGGTTATCTTTGAAATGACAACATGCAAGCTTAACATATCAAAAATATTTTGATATCCTTATTATCCTGGACAAATTATTAGACCTTATAGAACTAATCCCATTAATTCTTCTCTTGATATAAATAGATATTTGCTATATTTTAGTCCTATTCTGTTCTTTTGAACTCATAAGACATTATATGAGAGGGGACACCCCAGCAAAGAAACCCAGAATTATCTTCTTGAGGGTGGACTCCTTGTAGTACAGTTTTCACTGCAAGGTCGGTGATCTAGGAACTCATCTGTATCAGTGAAGCAGCTGGTGTTGTTGGGATAGGCTGTGTTCAGTTTCAATGAATTTTTAAAATCATTTTTATTGTTATTCTGTTAACAGTTGTCCCAATTTTCCCTCCTCTGCAAATCCCATTCCCTGCTCCCACAGTCAATCCCCACACTGTTGTCAATGTTCATGGATCATTCATACATGTTTTTTGACTAGTCCCTTCCCCTTCTTTTCACCATGATCCCCCTCACACCTTTCCTGCTGGTCACTGTCAGTCTGTTCCATGTTTTCATGCCTGTGGTTCTATTTTATTTGTTACTTTATTTTGTTCACTAGATTCCTCTTATAGGTGAGATCATATGATATTTGTCTTTCACTAACTGGCTTATTTCACTTAGCAAAATATTCTCCAGTTTCATCCATGCTGTCACAAAAGGTAGGCATCCCTTCTTTTTTTCTGCTATGTAGTATTTCATTGTGTATATGTAGCACAGGTTTTTGATCCACTCATTACTGATGAGCACTCAGGCTGTTTCTAGCACTTGGCTATTGAAAATAGCACTGCTATGAACATTGGGGTGCATAGGTTATTTTGAATTCATGAATAGGGATTCTGTTTTTTAAAAAAAATTTATTGTTCTTCAATTAGAGTTGTCTGAACTTATCACCACTTCCCGCTTCACCCCAGCTATCCCCACCTCTCTCCCTTGCTTCCACCACCCCTGGTTTTGTCCATGTGTCCTTTATAGTTGTTCCTGAAAATGCTTCACCCCTTACCCCCACCATTTTCCCCTCCAACCTCCCCTCTTGTTACTGGCAGATGGTTCTTAATTTCAATACATCTGGTTATATTTTGCTTGTTTCTTTCGTTTGTTAATGAGGTTCCACTTGTAGGTGATATCATATGGTATTTGTCCCTCACTGCCTGGCTTATTTCACTTAGCATAATGCTCTCCAGTTCCATCCATGCTGTTGCACAGGGTAGGAACTCCTTTCTCTCTGCTGCATAATATTCCATTGCATAAATGTACCACCATTTTTTGATCCATTTATTTACTGATGGGCACTTAAATTGCTTCCAGCACTTGGTTATTGTAAATTGTGCTGCTATGAACACTGGGGTGCATAGGTTCTTCTGAATTCTTTTTTTCTCTCTCTCTCTCTTTTTTTTTTATTTAAATGAATGTTCAAGTACAGTTTTCGCCCCCTTACTCCCATTCAATCTGAATTCTTGAATTGGGATTCTTAGGGTATATTCCCAGCAGAGGAATTGCTGGGTCAAAAGGCAGTTCCATTTTTAGTTTTTTGAGAAAATTCCATACTGTTTTCCACAGTGGCTGTTCCACTCTGCATTCTTACCAACAGTGTGCTAGGGTTTGCTTTTCTCCACAACCTCACCAGCACTTGTTGTTTGTTGATTTATTGATGATGGCTATTCTGACTGGTAAGAGGTGGTATCTCATTGTGGTTTCAATTGCATCTCCCTGATGGCTAGTGATGCTGAGTATCCTTTCATATGTGTGTGGGCCATATGTATGTCCTTCTTGGAAAAGTATCTATTTGTGTCCTTGCTCACTTCTTAAATATTTTTAAATTTTATTTTTATTGTTCTTAAAGTACAGTTATCTCCATTTTCACCACACCATGACCCCCTCCCCAGCCATTCCCACTTCCCACCCTTGAACCCACCCATTTTGGCTTTGTCCATATGTCCTTCATGCATGTTCCTTGATGACCCCTCATTTATCCCCTGTTATCAATTGTTTGTCTTCCTGGCATTGAATCATATGTGTTATTTATATATTTTGAAGATCAAACACTTGCCTGAGGTATCATTGGCAAATATGTTCTCCCATACGGTCAGTCCCCTTGTCATTTTAATGATGGTTTCTTTGTCGTGCAGAAGATTTTTAATCTGATGTAATCTCATTTTTTTCTTTATCTTTCTTTCCCTATGAGATATATCAGCAAAAACATTGATGAGATGGGTAAATGAAATTTTCCGGCCTATGTTTTCTTCTAGGACTGTTATGGTGTTATGACTTATATTTAAATCTTTCATCCATTTTGATTTTATGCTGATGTATGGTGTAAGTTAGTGGTCTTTTTTCATTTTTTTTTGCATATACCAGTCCCGTTCTCCCAACACCAATTATTAAAGAGGCTATTTTTATTCCACTGAATGTTCATTCCCACGTTGACAAATATAATTGACTATACAGACTTGCATTTATTTCTGTGTTTTCTACTCTGTTCCATTGATCCATGTGTCTGTTCTTATGCCAGTACCAGAGTATTTTGAATACAGTGGTCTTGTACTATAGTTTGGTATTGGGTATTGTGATCCCTCCTACTTTGTTCTTCTTTCACAAGATTGCTGAGGCTATCTGGGGTCTTTTTTCATTTTATATATATTTTTGAAATATTTGTTCTAGATTTGTGAAATATGTCATTGGTATTTTAGTAAGAATGACATTGAATCTATAGATTGATTTGGATAGTATGGTCATTTTAATGATGTTAATTCTTCCTGACCATGAACATGGTATATGCTTCCATTTATTTGTATCTTCCTTAATTTCTTTCTTCAGTGTTCTATAGTTATCTGAGTACAGGTCTTTTGGCTAAGTTTATTCCTAGGTACTCTATTTTTCTTGCTGTTATGGTAAATAGGTTTTTTCCCTAGGTTCTCTTTGTGGTATTTCATTGTTGGTATACAAAAATGCCATTGATTTCTGAATATTGACTTTGTGTCCTGTTATTTTGCCAAATTCACTTATTAGGTTTTAGTAGATTTTTGGTGATGACTATAGGGTTTTCTATGTACACTATCATGTCATTTCCGAATAATGACAGTTTTACTTCCTCCTGTCCAATTTGGATACCTTTTCTTGCCTGATCGCTGTGGCTAGAACTTCCAGTACTATATTGAATAGGAGTGGTAAAAGCAGACACACTTGTCTTGTTCTTGATCTTAGAGGGAAAGCTTTTAGTTTTTGCCTGTTGAGTATGATGTAGGCTTCTCATATATGACTTTTATTTTGTTGAGGTATGCTTCTTATATTCACACTTCATTGAATTTTTTATCATAAATGGATGCTGGATTTTATCAAATGCTTTTTCAGCATCTATTGATATGATTATATTATTTTGTTCCATCATTTTGTTTATCTTGTGTATTATGTTTATTGATATGTGAATATTGTGCCATCTTTGCATCCCTGGGATGAATCCCACTTGATCATGGTGTATAATCTTTTTAATGTATTTTTCAATCCAGATTGACAACATTTTTGTTGAGGATGTTAGCATTTATTTCTCCAGAGATATTGGCCTGTAGTTTTCTCTTTGTTGTGTCTTTACCTAATTTTCCATTAAGATGGCAATGGCCTCTTTAAAAAGTGTTTGTGAGCCTTCCCTCTTCTTGAACTTTTTTGGAATGGTTTGAGAAGGATAGGAATTAATTCTTCCATAAATATTTGATAAAATTCAACTATGAAGCCATCTGATCCAGGGCTTTTGTGTGTCAGGAGTTTTTTTCATTACTGCTTTGGTTTCTCTAGTTACTGGCGTTTTGGGGCTTTCTGTTTCTTCTTAGCTCATTTTGGAAGATTGTATGCTTCTAGAAATTTTTTTCATTTTGCCATGGTTGTCCAATTTCTTGGCATATACTTGTTAATGGTAATTTCTTACATTTTTTTGCATTTCTGTACTATCTATTGTAACTTCTCTTTCATTTCTGATTTTATTTATTTGGGCTCACTCTCTTTTTATCTTGATAGTCTGGTTAAAGGCTTGTTGATTTTGTTTATCTTTTAAAAGAACCAGGTCCTAGTTTAACCTTTGAGTTGTTCTTTTAGGCTTTGTGTCATTTAATTTTGCTCTGATCTTGATTATTTCCTTCCTTGTACTTGTTCAGGCTTTGTTTGTTGTTGTTCCTTTTGTTCTTGTAGATGTAACATTAGGTTGTTTATTTTAGATTTTATTATCTTCTTTAGGTAGGCTTGTATTGCTACTAACATCCTTCTCAGTACTAACTTCACTGTGTTCCATAGGTTTTGGGTTGTTGTGTGTTCATTTTAATTTTTCCCTGATACTTTTTGTATTCTTCCTTGATCTTTTTGTTGAACTACCCATTTAATTACATGTTATCCAGTCTCTATGTATTTGAATATTTTTGAGTTTTTTCCTTGAGGTTGGTTTATAGTTTCAAGCCATTGTGCTCTGAGAAGATCCTTGATAAGATTTCAATTTTCTTGAATTCTTTGAGGCTTATTTTGTGTCCTACCATGTGGTCTATCCTTGAAAATACTCCATATGCATTTGAAAAGAATGTGTATTGTCCTTCTTTGGCGTGAAAGGTTCTGTATATACCCATTAAATCCATTTGGTCTAGTGTGCCATTCAGTGCCACAATATCCTTGTTGATTCTTTGTTTGGAAGATGTATCCATTGCTGACAGTGGAGTGTTAAAATACCATACAATGACTGTGCTGTTGTCAATATCTTTCTTGAAGTCCTCCAAGACTTTCTAAACATATTTAGGTGCTCCTATCTTGGGTGCATATATGTTTACAAGCATCAAATCCTCCTGTTTGACTACTCTTGTAGTATATAGTGTCCTTCTTTGTCCCTTTTTATGCCTTTGTTTTGAAGTTATTTTTTTTTCTGATATAAGTATTGCTACCCCCACTTTCTTTTCATGTCCATTTTCTTGGAATATATTTTTTTTATCCCTTCTCATTCAGCCTGTGTAGGTGTTTTGTTCTGAGGTGGGTTTGTTGTAGGCAGCATATGTGTGGGTCATGTTTTCTTACCCATTCAGCCACCCTATGTCTTTTGATTGGAGGATTTAATCCATTTACATTTTAGGTTATTACTGATAGGTACTTGTACATCACCATTTTCCATACCTGTGCTCATTCTCCCTCCCTCCCTCCCTCCCTCCCTCCCTCCTTTTTAATCAGTCCCTTTAGCATCTATTGCAGTGCTTGCTTGGTGGATATGTACTCTTTTAGCCTTCTTCTGTCTGGGACGTTCTTTATTTTGCCTTCCACTTTTAAATGAGAGCTTTGCTGGACAGAGTAGTCTTGGTTATAGGTCCTTGTTTTTCATTACCTGGCATACTTCATGCCAGTCCCTTCTGGCATGTAGTGTTTTTCTTGAGAAATCAGGTGATAGCCTTACTGGAGCTCCCTTGTATGTTATTAGCTATTTCTCCCTCACTGCCTTTAAAATTCTCTCTTTGTTTTTAAAATTTGTCATTTCAGTTATGATGTGTCTTGGAGTAGGCCTCTTTGGGTTCATCTTGACTGGGGCTTTATGTGTTTACTAAACTGGCATGATATTATCCCTCAAAAAGTTAGGGAAGTTCTCTGTCATTATTTTTCCCAACAGGGCTTCTACACCTTGCTCCTTTTCCTTTCCCTCTGATATTCCTATGATGCGAATATCGTTATGTTACATGTTGTCCTGAAGCTCCCTTAAAGTATCCTCATTCTTTTTGAGTCTTTATTCATTTTGTTGCCCTGGCAAGATATTTCTTTCTACATTGTCTTCCAGCTTGCTGATTCAGCCCACTGCTTCATCTAGCCTGCTTTTAATTCCTTCTAGTGTATTTTTCATTTTACATGTTGTATTCTTCATTTATTTCTGGTTCTTATTCATAGTTTCTATGTCCATTTTCATGCTACTATAGTTCCCAATAAGTTCTTTATAGCTTCCATAAAGTTCCTTGTAGTTCTTACTGAGTTCCTTGAACATCCTTATAGCCACTATTTTGAATTCTTTATCTGATAGATTGCTTGCCTCAACTTCATTTAATGCTTTTTTGGGGGATTCCTCTTTCCTTTTTATTGAGGGTTCTTTGTTTCCCCATTTTAGGTGACTCTTTTTGTTTGTTTCTGCATCTCAGATTGCTCTGCTTTGACTAACTGTTTTCATGAGGTGGCCTCTGTGGTAGGAGTTCTGTGGAACTCAGTGGTGCAAGCTTTTTGACTTCTTGATCTGGATGATCTAGGGTTGCCCTTTATTCAGTTAATGGGGACTCTCTTTTACTTGTACTTTGATTTTTTATGTCTCATTCATTGGTGGGTTCTCCCCTCTGGATGCCTGAGAGGCACAAGGCCCGCCACGTCTTGTATGAACACATTGTGAAGCATCTTTTGTACTCCTCAGCTTACAAAATTTTCCTATCAGCCAAGATTCCATTGAATGTTCAGTTTATTTGTAGGAAGATCAGCCCAGTAACTGAGTTTGGGACAAGGGCAAGTGGACTCAGCTTCCACCTACTTGACTGCCATTTTCCTGTCTGATATGAATTGAAGACTCTTTCAACACATTTGTGCATTTCATGATCAGTGATGTACAGTGCACCTGCTCACATGTACTGAGTTTTCAGCAGTGTTTGACAAAAAATGGCATGAAGCCTGTTCCCTGTTCTCGCTATTAATTTGGTCTGCCCTGTGCGATGTTCTTTTATTTCCCCAGTTGAAAAAAAGCCTGATAGGAAAATGTTTTTGCCAATGTGGAAGAGTTGAAACAAAAAAAAAATGTCAAAAGCACTATACAGTATCAAAATCAATGAGTTCAAAAACTGTTTTGAGCAGCGGAAACACAATCTCAATAGGCATATTTCATCAAATGGAGAGTACTTTAAAGGTGAGTGAAGTTTAAACTTGTAAGAATAAATATACAATTTTTATGAATAAATTCCAGGGTTTGGGGGTTCACCCTTCATAATTATATAATTATTAGTAGACTCCCCACCTTTTTAAAAAATATATTTTAGTGTTTATGCTATGACAGTTGTCCAATTTCCCTCCCTTATTACCCTCTGCTCTGCACCCCCCCACCTGCGTTTCCCAACTTAGTTCATGTCCATGGATCATATATATAAATTCTTCGGTTTCTACCTTTCCTATACTATTCTTAACCTCCCCCTATCTATCTTCTACCTACCATTTATGATTCTGATTCCCAGTACCTTTCCCCAATTCTACTCCCTCCCTTTCCCTGCTGTTAACCCTCCATGTGATCCCCATTTCTGTGATGCTGTTCATGTTCTAGTTGTTTGCTTAGCTTGTTTTTGTTTTTGTTTAAGGTGTGGTTGTTGGTAGATATGTTTGTTGTCATTTTACTGTTCAGATTTTTTATCATCTTTTTCTTAGATGAGTCCCTTTAACATTTCATATAATAAGGGTTTGGTGATGATGAACTCCTTTAACTTGCCTTTATTTGGGAAGCATTTTATCTATCCTCTCATTCTAAATGAATGCTTTACTGGAGAGAGTAATCTTGGATGTAGGTCCTTGCCTTTCATGATCTTGAATACTTCTTTCCAGCCCCTTCTTATTTGTAAGGTTTCTTTTGAGAAATCAGCTAGTAGTCTTGTGGGCACGCCTTTGTAGGTAACTCCCTCCTTGCCTCTTGCTACATTTAAGATTCCCTCCTTATCGTTAATCTTGGGTAATTTAATTATGATGTGCCTTAGTGTGTTCCTCTTTGGGTCCATTTTCTTTGGGACTCTCTGGGCTTCCTGGACTTCCTGGAAGTCTATTTCCTTTACCAGATCAGGGAAGTTTTTCTTCATTATTTTTTCAAATAAGTTTTCAGTTTCTTGTTCTTCCTCTTCTCCCTGTGGCACCCATATGATTTGGATGTTGGACCATTTAAATTTGTCCCAGAGTTTCCAAAGCCTCTCCACATTTTTTAAAAATTCTTATTTCTTAATTCTGTTCTGGTTCAATGTTTTATGTCTTTCTTTTGTTCCAAATCATTGATTTCAGTCCCAATTTCCTTCGCTTCACTGTTGGTTCCTTGTATATTTTACTTTATTTCACTTCATTTCTTCCTTTATTTTGCAACTGAGCTCAATCAATTGTGTGAGCATCTTGATTACCAGTGTTCTGAACTCTGCATCAGATAGGTTGTCTATCTCTTCACTGCTTAGCTCTTTTTCTGGAGTTTTGATTTGTTCTTTCATTTGGGCCATATGTCTTTGTCTCAAAGCACTGATATGTTGGAAGGGAGTGGAGCCTCAGGTATTCGTCAGGGCAGGGCAACTTTCTTTGTTGCGGTTGTGGCACTGTCTGGGGTGGGGGTCAGAGAGGGAACAATGCTGCTTGCTCATTCCTCTCTAGCCCCTTTCCAATGAACTCTCCTTTGAGACTGAGAGTTTCTCCAGGTTTCATAACCCCCACAGCATTTTACAGCTAGAGGTTTTGAATCTTTAGTTTTCCGGTCAGACAGTCCCGCCTTGCCCACGTGGGCCACTGTGTTGCTGCAAGTCTTCTCTGCCAGGTTCCCTGTCTCCGTCCCTCCTACTAGTCTGCACGAATGTTTCTTTAAGCCCTTGCTCATCAGACAGCTTTAGTTGTTTCTTTCTCAATCCCGAGTTTATCTCAGGAAAGTTTCTTTTCTCTTTTTTTATGTACTCGTTTCATTTGTTTACAAAGAAAAAGAAATGACCTGATTCAGGTCTGAAATGCACAAGAGTAATGATAGTGATGCACTTGAATGAAGGAGAAATTCATAAATTATATTATGAAATTATACAAGGAACCAGTGCCTTAAACTGCTGAAGTCCTTGAAAATGTCAAAAGAAAGACTATATATCCAGGGATGATTTCTATAGTTCATTACTAGAAAACATCAAAAACCCCTTCAAAATCTTCACAGAAGTCCCTACCCACATTCTCATCTTCTCAAATAAAACTGCTTTCCCTCAAGTATCACCAGCACTCAAGAAAAGTAAAAGGGTCCTCCTTTTTCTATTTTATTACAATAATGTAGTTTTATACTACTTTTCTTTCTTTTTCTTTTTAAATTTTTACTTTTTATTACAGTTGACATTTAATATTATTTTACTTTATTTTTTGGTGTACAGCATAGTGATTTGACAACTACATAATTTAAGAAGTGACTCCCCCTCGGAATTCAAGTACCTTCTTGACACCATACATTGCAATATTATTGACTATATTCCCTATGCTGTACTTTACATCCACATGATTACTTTGTAACTAACATTCATACTTAGTTCCTTTACCTTTTTCACCTAACCCCCCAACCTCCCTCCCATCTGGCAAACATCAGTTTTTTCGCTGTATGCATGTATTTGTTTGTTTCTGTTTTGTTTGTTTATTTTGTTCTCTAGATTGCACATATGACATGGTATTTGTCTTTATCTGACTTATTTCACTTAGCATAATACCCTCTAGGTCTATCCATTTTGTGCAAATGGTAAGATTTCATTCTTTTTATGACTGAGCAATATTCCAACACACACACACACACACACACACACACACACACACACACACACATATATATATATATACACATATATATATACACACCACATCTCTTGGCTATGGTAAACAATGCTTCAATGAACACAGGGGTGCATATATATTTTTAAATTTAGTGTTTTGTTTTTCTTTGGATATATACCCAGAAATGGAATTGCTGGGTAATAGAGTAGCTTTATTTTTAATTTTTTGAAGAGGCTCCATACTGTTCCATAGTGGCTGCATTAATTTGTATTCCCACCAACAGTGCATGAGGGTTCCCTTTTCTCCACATCCTCACCAACATTTGTTTGTGGATTCATTGATGATAGCTATTCTGACAGTTGCGAGGTGATATATCATCATGGTTTTACTGTTTATTTCTCTGATAGAGACATTGAGCACCTTTTCATATGTCTATGGGCCATCTGTATCTTCTCTTTGCAGAAGTGTATATTCCAGTCCTCTGCCTATTTTTTAATGGAATTGTTTTTTTGGTGTTGAGTTGTATGAGTTCTTCATATATTTTGGGTATTAACCCTTTTCAATTGGAAACTCATAGTGGTTGAGTTATATTTGGTTAACTCCAGTAGGATATTTCAAAATCACTTGAGACTCTCCACAAACACTCTGCATGTTATTTTGGTGTACCAGACACCTGACTTACAAATGGAATTTCAGGACACATGTTTCTCAGGTAGGGTCCACTCATAAGTTAGTATTAAAATTCTTGTTTTTAAAAATGCCATATGATCTCACCTTTAACAGGAACCTAAACAACAAAAGAAACAAACAAGCAAAATATAACCAAAGACACTGAAAGAGAGAACAGACTGACAGTGACCAGAGGGGAGAGAGGAGGGGATTTCAGGGGAAAAGGGGAAGGGTTTGCAAGAACAAGTATAAAGAACACATGGACAAAAACTGGGGGGGTGGAAATGCAAAGGAGGTGGGGAGGGCTGGGGGGTGGACTGGGAGTAAAAGGCAGAAAACTGTACTCGAACAACAATTAAAATTAAAAAAAAGAAGAAGTGTGAAATGAACGATACCAAAAAATGCTATAATTGGCCCTAGCTGATGTGGCTCTGTGTATTGAGTGCTAGCCTGCAAACCAAAGGGTCGTTGGTTCGATTCCCAGTCTAGGCACATGCCTGGGTTGTGGGCCAGGTCCCTAGTAGGGGGTGTGCGAGAGGCAACATTGATGTTTCTCTCCCTCTCTTTTTCTCTCCCATCCTCTCTGTCTAAAGATAAATAAATAAATAAAATATTTTTTAAAAATAAAAATGTTATAGTCACATTAAAGGACATTTTAAAAGAAAATGTTTTCAACCTCTACCAACTAAATATAACTATTTTCATTTCTTCTTATTCCTTTCCAAATTTTATGTATATACATATATAACTTAGTTGTAATTATGGTAAACACACAATGCTGAGTTTTCCTTTTCAATACTTTCAGTATTTCATAAATATTCCTTCCTGTTGTTATATGCTTTCTTATCTTTCATTTTGAATGTCTGCCTACTGTTATACCAAACTGATGTAATTTTCTCAATAATATCCTTATTATTGGACTTTTAATCCATTTCAATATATTCCCATTATATTATTACAAATGTATTTATGCATATATTCATTGAGAAACTGTAAAGGTGATTTTACTGGTTTTGAAGCTGGTAACATTTTGTGGTTTTTAATACAGATTGAGTCCTACAAATATTATACCAATGTACAATGATTCCAGTAGCTGATCAGTATGCTTTTTCTCACTAACAGGAATCTAGAAATTGAACTTGCAATGAGTTAGGTGGTATGCCAGGTACTGTGGATACTGAGGTGAATAAAATATAGGAAATTCCTAGAAGGAATTCACAACCTAGTGGGGTAGATAAGGATAAGAGTAAGTGGCAAGTGCTATAACAGAGGTCTGCATTTATTTACATAGGAATGCAAAGGATTAATAGATTAAATATATTAGTTTACCTCCATTTTTATGAAACATAGGCAGACTTTTCATGTAAGCTGGTTCTTACAAAATCTGTAGTATTTCCCCAAACTGAGGAGGGGTACCTCATTTTTGTTTTTTGTTTTAATTTCCATTTCCTTATTTATTATATTAATTCCCAACATGTGTTTTTTGCTTTTTGGAATTTTTCTTATCTGTGTGTTTTACTGTATTTCTAATTTTCATTAATAGTAATATTTGTGGGAACTTAGTATCACAGTGAAGTCAAGTTAACAAAGATAATAATGTCACAACAGACATTTGCTGGAAGAAAAAAGTGAAAGACTCATCAGACTCAGTTGTGTTGTAGGAGAGCATGATTACCTATGTCTGAGAGAAAAATGATCCTCCCAAATTAGCTCCCAAAACAGAAAGAGTTATTTTAACAATGACTTAAAAAAAGATATGTACAATTTCTTCACAAATCCAAATATGGATACATATTTATATGTATAATTATATGTGTAATATGAATACAGTTTAGTTGTACTACTGGGTGTTTATCTTTGAATTGTGGCAGAATCTTTCCCAAGCTGTTGGCCAGGCTTGTGAGCTGGTTCATCATGGTTTAATGAGAAGCAGTACAATGTAATAGAAAGAGCATGGACTGGATTTAAGTCCTGGTTTGAGCACACACAAGCTGTATTACCTTGTTTATGTTTCTACTTTCCCATCTGTTATATGGAGGTTAATTACACCTACCCTCTATATATCATGCTAGGGTTAAAATAGATAGTAGCATATCTAATTAGGTATAAAGCATATCACTGTACATGGTATGTAGCAAAATTCAATAAATTCTAGTTTATTGTTATTGTCACTGGCTTGGGAAGGTAAGAGAATTCTAGGAAGTACTAATTCTATTCTACCTTGTTGATTATGACATGAATTAAAGAATCTTGGAAGGAAGACCTCCGCACACCACAAAGATGGGGAGTTATGTTATGAAAACTTGAACAATCTGATAAGATAATAGAGAGGTAGCAGATCTCAAATACATTTTAGGCAAGGAGAGTGCTAGGGTGCTCCTTCCATACCCAGGTGTGATGAATAAATGCAGAAACCATCAATCCTGCAAAGCTTTTTTTGCTTTTAATCAATCGATTTAATGTTTCAAGGGTGTGCTTGAGTAATGTCACCTTTCCATTCACAAACTGAACAGAAACTTGGTAACATTGATCACTGATCTCCAAGGACTGGACTTTAAAGCCCTTGAGCCCAAGCCTCTCACATTCTAGATAAAAGATTTACATCATCCTGCCTGTTAGTAGAGATTTGATTCAGAGAGAAAAAATTAGAATTCCCTACTTTCTGGTCTGTTTCCATTAGATCAATGGTCTCCAACCTTTGGAACCACAAATTGGTTGGAAGCACCATGAAACATTTGGAAAATGGACTATAAACAATTTTTTGCATGCATTTTCTAGTGGTTGTTGCTAGGTGGTGATGAGTCCTTTTTGTTTAGATTCTCTCAAGTGTGTAAGATCTGACAAAGGCCAACACTAAAAGGAACACTCATGTAAAGGAACCACTTAGCATCCCTTTTCTTGCTGCAGTGAAACAGCCATTACTTTTCAGAATAAGTAATATTCTGATCAATCCACTTACTCATCATTAAGGGCCATTAGTAGATACACTTTGTTACACATAAATAGGGTATACTATCAAGGTTTTTACTAGAAAGTGGGTAATTTTCAAAGAGAAAATTAGTAATGTTGGACACAGAATTTAGATTTTCTTCTAAAGCTCTTATAAATATTCCCCCTTTTCTCCTCTGCCCTGGAAAATAAAGCAGTTCATGAAGTAATTATTATGAGGCCTTAGCAGGAAGAACCTCTGGTCTGGGTCTACTTCACAGTGGCTGCAGATTGGTCATTGGTACAGGGGAGCACACTGACCTCTCATTTGAAAACTCACAAAATAATCTCCAGCTTCTCTGGCCTTTTTGGACCTTAGCCTCTCCAATTTGGGGACCAGGTCATTTAGTGCAGCCAGGAGGCCACAGAAGAGTTCTCCTTTAAGCAAAACAGGCAGCAACACTTGTCCATCCCAATATTTCAATTGAATATTTTTGCTAGGTTAATTCAGAAATGAAAATGTTCAATGAAAGAATTTGTGTTGGCTAATTGTTTTTATATTCTGATGGCAAATCTACTTAGTGGGGCTAAAGGGGTTCTAGTTAGCAGGCATGGAAGAGATAAGGTAGCCTAGCTACATGACCTCTAGGTGAGATACATGAGAATTTCCTTTTCACCTTCACTTTCCCCACACTCATCTCCTCTCTGATCTATCTTATTGTGTTTTTTTAATTCTTTATTTTATTGATTATGCAACTACAGTTGGCCCATTTTCCTCCCTCACTCCCCACCACCCTTCCCATCCCCTCCCACCCTCATTTCCGCCTTTAGTTCATGTCCATGTGTCATAAGTTCTCTAGTGTCTACATGTCCCATACTATTCCTACCCTCCCCCTGTCTATTTTCTACCTACTGTCTATGCTACTTATTCTCTATATCTTTTCCCCCTTCCTTCCTCCTCCTACTTCCCTGTTGCTAACCCTCCATTAGATGACTTTTTTTTTTTTTTTACTGTTC
>PVIA01008740.1:0-68422 GCA_004024845.1 Tonatia bakeri
CCTTCCTTCCTTCCTTCCTTCCTTTCTTCCTTCCTTCCTTTCTTTTCTTTTCTTAGACATGACATTAATACCATAACAGACCCTAGGTGGGTAGCTCCATTGGTTAGAGTGCCATCCCATAAGCAAGGTTGCAGGTTTGATCCCAGGTCAGGGCACATACAAGAAGTAACCAGTGGAAGTAAAAGAAGTAGAAAAACAAATCGATGTCTTTCTCTTTCTCTCTCTCTCCCTTCCCTCTCTCTCTCTCAAATCAATGAAAAGAAAAGACAATAACACTGCAAGAATAGCTTTTTAACCAATTAAGAGCTTCCATAAAAGCCAGATTTCCTCCCTGGTGCTCATGAATATTCACATCACTTGGTTTTGAGGCGGAAGCCCAAGGCCTGCTCAGCGATCCCACAGCCCGTATGCGTGGGTGTTTGTGGTCCGCTCCTCTCGTAGACTCTCCCCTTCATGCCCAATTCACCTGACCAGAGAGTTGGATCTTTCCTAGAGACAGGTGTGCTTGTTGAAAGCATTAATCTCTAGTCCAGCTCTTGCTTTTGTCCTTGGCAAATTCATCGACTCTGTGGGCAACCTGTACAATAAGCACCCTGTCTCTCAGTTCCTTGGCCTCTGCATTGATGATGACATACTCTTCCATTCTGACTTAGCCATTCACTTCCATGGTTGCATTACCAGAGACTGCATCACTGGGAAGTCACTGACTCAAACATGCTGTTCTTCAACCGTCACTTCCTTCCCTTACTGCTTCCACTACAGCAGTACTTCATTAAGACCTCCAGTCCATCAACCTCTCCATCTCCTCCTGTCTTTATTTTCTTCCCAGTTCACCTGCATTTCATGGTTATTTCAATTTCTTTCTTGCAAATACCCTCGGTTCCTTTGCACTACTCATTCCATAATAATACTTCCTATATTGGATGAAACCAATCATTCATTCATTTACCTCCCCTGTGTCCATTCCCAAATGGAAGCTTTCCCATCATTCAAACATGCCTTTGTACTCCCACTTAAGAGAGTTCCCCCTTAATTCCACCTTCTCAGCAGTTGCCTCTTTCACAGTCAACGTTCTATGAAAACTTGTATATATATTTTTACCTCGATTTCTCACTTCTTATTTGCTCTCTAACCAGTTCCAATCTGGTTCTCACTCCCACCTCTCCACCGGAATTCATCTTGCTAAGGTTCTCAGTCACTTTCATCCCACCAAATTTAACTGACACTTTTTAGTGTACGTCCTCTTTTGCTTCACAGCCGTGTTTGTCAGAGCTGCCAGTTCCTGCCGTCTTGGAGTACTCTGTCTCTTGAGTATTCAACGACATCAGCTCTGCTTCGGAAACACAGTCTCCTCTTCTATTCAAGTTCTATGTAGAATATCCCAGATCTTGTCCTGGCTGCACTTATTTTCCCAAATTCTTGAGAATTTTGAATCCTAAATGTTCAAAATGTTTCTGTGTGAAAAACACAAGTCCACACTAAGGCTTGTAGGTGAATTTTCATAGCAGCTTCATTCATAAAGCTCCAAATTGGAAACAATCCGGAAGTCCATCCATAAGTAAGTGGATACACAAAATGTGTTATTCATAGAACGGAATACTACTCAGCAATAAAAAAGAATGAGCAACCAATGCACACGACACCATGGGTGCATCTCCAATGCATTGCGATAAGTGAGAGGAGACTGGTGCTCTGTGATGCCATTTATCTAAAATTGTAGAAAATGCAAGATCATCTATATGACAAAAAGCTGATCAGCATTGTCCAAGGCTGGGGCAGGGGGAGGGATGGGCTGCAGAAGAGCACAAGGAAAACTTCTGGGGCAATGGAAATGCCCTGAATCTTTGCTTCGAGGGTAGTTTCGTAGGTTTATACATCAGTCAAAACCCATGAAATTGAACACATTAAATAGTTGCAATTTATTGTAAGTTACACCTCAATAAACTTGACTAAAATCTGCTGACAATTCTTACATTTAAGTCTTTAACGTATCTCCCTCACAAGCCTCAGGCTGTGGATCCAATTATTCACACGACCTCACCATTCTGATATTTCATGGAGATTTCAAATATAAATCTAAAACTGAACCCTGAATTTGTTCTCCATGGGCTCCCCCACCTCAGCAAGTTGCTGTCTTAAGAAGACTTCAAAATACAGTGGCTTAAGTGAAATAGGAATTTATTTCTGTTTTCCAGGGATAGGGGCGCCTGGGCTGGTTGGGTGACTCGACCCCACGCTGAACCCTGGAGTCCATTTCTGGGTGCTAGGAGTGCATTAGTTCTTGTCCTATCCCAGCTGGCAGCGGCTAGGAGGTGCCTGCTTCTTTCTCTTTCAGGGGCATAACCTGGGAATGTCAAATGGCCATACTGCATCTCAAGGGAGGCTGAGAAATATTGTCGTTATGCAGTCGTGTGTTCAGCTAAATCTTTGTTCCAATGGTAGAAGAGGAGAACTGATATTGAGAGACCCAGCTTTCTCCATGGTGTTGGAGAAACTTAGGAAAATGTTTTTTGTGGGGCCCCTTTCTATTTCTGCAGTTTGATTAAAAATGAATTACAAAGTCCATGGACCTATTGAAGTGGTGTTTTGTTGATGAAGACCTAGGAAAAGGGTAGAGAAGAGTTCCTTTCATATTGGTGTGTTGTCTGATCAGTGCCTGGTCTCTGGCATCTCTTCATGCTTCTTATGGTCAGTTGCAATGTTCCTGGTCAATTCTGTTTCGCCCATGCAGTAAAAGAAGTAGCTCTTTAAGATTGTTCCTGTGCTTCCTTGATGATGACTGCAAGTCTTAGCCACAGGAGTCAGGAATATGCAAGCCATCATCTTCGTGTAGCCCTAAATTTTCCATTCTTAAATTTTGGCATAAAGGTAGAACAACACATCTTCCAGACATGTCTCTTCTTGAACTCCTCGGGTTGGAATCGCTGCATCCATAGAAGGTGATGTCCTACAATGTTGATTGTATTTCCACCAGGCACAGTGATGAGGTGTTCATGGGTAGAGAGGAAGGGTCCATCTGCACAAGGAATGTACACCCTCCAGCACAGCTGAAGACTGACCTGCGAAAGCATGGCATCATTGCCGTCATCAGGGGCAAGAGGAGGCACGGGTTACAAGGGTCTGTTGTCACCTGGGAGCAGTGGTCTTGTAAGCCTCAGAGGAGATAGCCACTCCTCCAGCCCAGGCTTGAGATGCCTTTCCTGTCCTCCTCAGTGAGGGCCCAGGGATGCAAGCTGCCTTCTTCTACTTGTAAAAAGTGCCACCAGCCACCTTTTATGTTTTTTCCAGATGACAGCCAATAGTGTAGGACACAGTGTCCTCAGCCTCTCCTGACTTCCAGCTGACTTGGAAGATAAGCATCTAGTCTCTTTAATGGGAAAGGTACGAAGGGGGAAGCGATAAGCTTCCAGGAAAGAAATGATTAAGTAGTAATGACTAAGTCAGGATTCCTAGGCTAGGTGGTAATTGGACAGCCCTTTGGCGTCTCACTCTTAGTTCAAATTGGAATTTCTCAAGTCACTCTTTTTTGAATAGTTCATTTTTTTTTTTTGTATTTTTTCTGTTACCAATTATTCAAGTCACTCTTAACACAGAAGACTTCTTCAGCTCCTTCAGACCTTCCAGGCCTGGCTGACCAGCCTTGGCAGAATCGGAGTTGCCATCTTGTATCTTTGCAGTCCTGAGGCCCGTCACATCAGGTGTCTCTCACCAGTTTCCCTTGTATGGTGGCCTCACACGGCTTTGAGTGTAACGGAGTCTGTAGACATCAATGCAATGAGACTAATGGAAGGTCTCACTGTCAACATTTTAGGATTATTATCCCCAAGGGACCCCCAGCAACATCATGGGGAATGATCATTTTCTCCATTTTAAAGATGAGTAAAATGAGAGGCAGAAATACAACATAATTTTCCAAAGTCTGTCTGACTCCAAAGAACTCAGTGTTTCCATTCAGTTGTTCTCTCAAAGGGAAGCAATAAAACACAGTTTATGCATCTTACCCTGATGCCACCAGAGAAATGGTTTTGGAGACATTTTGACTAGTCATTGCCAAATTTCTGTCTCATAGACTGCTTGTTCCTGGAGGGTGTGAGCTATGAAAAGAACTGCATCTCTGCAGGAGATTAAGCTGGACACGGCCTGGCCATCTGCTCTCCTGGCAGGGGCTGACATAGGCCGCCTTATGGATACGGGAGATGGAGCGGGGAGCATCACTGGCCAACAGCGAGGCATGGAGGCAGTGAGACTTCCAAGCTGCTGACTGCTGTTAGCATCTTTGAGTCTGTGGAGCAGACTTAGTGAAAACTGTACATCTCGAAGGAGAGGGGAGAGGTGCAGTCCTGATAGCCATACAGCTCTCGTGGTGGGAGGGAGGAGACCCCACTTTGGCCAGCAACCCTGCTAGGTATCATGCTAGGTGTTGTCGTTAGAGCAATAAATAAGAGAACACAGCGGGATAGAAAGACATTAAGTGAGTGTCATTGCACGTGATTGTTCAATTGCGATTGTGATGGACTCCATCATAAAAAAAGTAGATGCTCTTTGATAGCATATAATAGAGAGATCTGAGTCTGGGTGTGAGGCAGGTTTCAGGGAAGGCTTTCCTGAGAAAGTGACATCTATAGCAAATCCTGTCCTGATTGATCTGAGTGAATAGGGCTGTCTCAGGGCCTTGCCGTGATTGATTTAGACATCTATTAGCTTACTGCATGTGATTGGTTAGGGGACATGTTACAAGTTTGGCTGAGACAAAGGAGAAGTCTGCTAGAGGGCTTTGGGTGTGGTTTATTCTTTATAAGGAAGAGAGGACCCTTTCTACCTGTGAATGCTGTCATGTCTGAACTTCAGTGGTGCTCACTTGAGGAAAATCCTGCCCGCCAAAGGCGGAGGAGGAAGATGAAAGGGATGTGGGCCCTTGCTGGCTTCCCACACTGAGTAAATCAGCACGGAGCCCCTATGGCTTTGGAGTTTTCAGTGCGCGCCTCATTACGTGAGCCAGTTGGTTTGAGTTTCTGTTTCTTTATGCCTGAAAAGATAACATAAGTTATCTAGGCAGCAAGTGTGAGTGGGGAAGGCCATTCCAGACAAAAGAACAGCATGTGCGCAGCCCTGAAGTGGACACAGAAGGCAGCCCCCGTGGCCGGAGAGCAGCGGGGGCAGAGGAGTGGGACAGGATGAAGCTGGGGAGCTGGTGGGGCCGCTGTTGCTTTTGGATGTTAGCTAATGATTTGTATGTGGACTCCTCGCAGGCATATTTAAGCTCATAGTTCCTTGTTTTGAATGACTCCAACAGAGCACAAGATGATTCTTTTACTTCTTCTATATAGTGGCGAGTGGGAATAGTTTTGTACCTCGATGGCCTATGATACAAACAGAATTCAGTAGTTTACTTGTTTTGTGCAATGATAGCCTGAAGTGGTTTCTGTCTGCTGCTCCTGGATTTGCTGTCTAGTGGGACCACCTGAGGGTTACCTAGTCTCCATGGCATTGAATTAGGTCCTCAGCCTTTAAGCATTTGGGGCAGCACTTTAGGGAGTAGTTATGCTGGTTGAGTTTCTTCTTATGAAGCTGGAGAACTTCAAATTGTTTGGTCTAGGGACCTGAGGGATAATCTGGGAATTTTATAAAGTAACGAGTTTGAAGCTCCAATGACTCTTGCAAAAGAGTTCCTGTATGGTCCCAGCAGGTGGGAGAGGCCCAGGGGAGTAATAGGTCCAAAACACAGCTGCTGCTGGGGTGGTTTCCAATGAGTTCTGTTAAGAGACCTGCCTGCTTCACTCAGCCTTGCCCAGCGTCTTTGGTTCTCCTGCAGGCGTAGGGTCTTTGCTCATTTCTCACTGAGCTCCTCTGGCTGTCCGTGTCGTCTGGCAGGGCAGCCTTCTCTGGGTGGTGGACTGCAAGATTTGGACCCTGGGTTCCAAAAACTCAGGCTTTGGGAGCAGTTGCTGCTTGAGTACATTATGGGGCATCTCTAAGCCATAGATTAGTCATCTGTAACGTGGTAGTAATGGTAGCACCCAACTCACAGAAATGTTGTGAAGATCAAATGGAGTAATCCGTGACAAGAGCTCAGCATGCGCAGGTGTTCAATCTGTGATGGCTACTATTTAAAATCATCATTGCTCATTCATCATCGCTGATACTGGCATTCATGGGTTGGGTCCTGACCCTCCTCTGAAGGCAGTATGGAGGACCCCATCACCTTTGCCATGGCCCCAGTTAATACAGAGCCACAGCTCACCTGTTTATTGAGCTATGTGCCAGGCACTGTACTGTGGTCTGGGCACTTAAGAAAGCAAGAACAAACACACAAACAAAACAGTCCCACAGTATTCAAAGTTCCAGACAGAAAAGCTTGGCTTTACCATGAGCATCTACTTCTCACAAAAAAAAAAAAAAAATCTAAATCAAGAATGTGATTGTGATTGTTAGTATGAATTTTAAAAATCATGACCATAAAGATCTTCTTAAAAGATTCCTTGCAAAAATGTTTAGTATGTTGATCTGTGCTTTTTGATAGGTAAGCTGAGCCTCTTAAATCTGCAGATTCATTACAAGTGCCTCATGTTCAGAGACAGGGTTTTTGGTGGGGGGAGGGTGGACCCTTCTGGGATGTCTCCAGCATAAGCACAGCTCTGAGCAAACCATGCTTTGCAAAGTCAGTTATTTGTTTTACTTCTGCCAGAATATTGAAAGTTTGCCTGGCGAACATTCCCCGAAATCAAAATGACTTATTATCAGGCTCCTTTTGCTTTTGATCCGGCTGCAGGACGGTGTGTTTTCCTAATGATGCAGAATCTCTCGTTAAGTTCAGGAAACAGGATATAAGGATAAGTCAATTGACTCAATTTATGGACATAATAAAATGGTCCCTATTACCTTCAGCAGTCAAGGCAAGACAAGGTGAAACACAGTGTTGTAAAGTTATTATGACAAAATAGTTTAGTATTTACCTGACCAAATAAAGTGAAAATACTGCATTTATTTTTGAAGCGGCATTTCAGACATTATGACCTAAAATTAATAGCAGTAGACGATCATTTATCCTGTCGCACAGGGATATTGCAGAGTTCACTCAAAGCCAGGAATATCTGCTATTAAATCATGGCAAACTAAAAAAAAATTTTGAAGTATTTCCTCGTGTCTGCTCTATGTCTACTGTTGGCCCCACTGAGCCAGTGTTAACAGCTAAGGCATTTCTTTTTCCATCTTGTAATATAATTAAAAACAAATTTAGAAGCAGAATAGATGTTTTGTTCGTTAGAGCCCTGTTCGGTTTGAGGGAAGGCACTGGCAATGCACACAGATGTTTCTGACAATTATAAACTCAGAAAAGCAAAAAAAAGGGTGGAAAGAAACCAAACTGGCCAAATATGCTTGTCTTCCAGCAGGAAGTGAGTCTTTGGGGTGCCCCGGGAAGAATAGATGTAAATCAAACATTTTTAACCTGCCGCGTTCCGTAAGCGATGGACATGAAGCTAAGGGGCAGAAAAGGTTTCAAGCAGTTGAAGACAGAAGACATCCACGGGCTACATATGGTATCAGTAGCTTATGAAAATACTTCAAGTTTGGGCTAAATGTCAGCTAGTTTCTGGCTTTTGGTCATTTTCTCAACTCTCGAGTCTAAAGCCTAAAGTGATTTTGTTTCTGAATTAAAATGGACTATGACTCTAAGTTAGGTAAGCAAGACTGTGGGCATAGAGCAGACGAGAAAAAGTTCAAGTGTTACTTTCAATATCATCTGTTTGCATGTGCTGATTGTGAGTTGCAGAGTGACCAGCAATTGGATCCTTCAAGTCCTTGCTATCAACTGCATAAGGCCTACCCCTGACAACTTTTTAAAATGCACTGGTCAGATGACAGCTGGTGGGGGGTAGTTAGGGGGTGTAGGGACTGAGCAAAAAGGAACAAGGACTCATGGACATGGACAACAGTGCGGCAATTGCTGCAGGGATGGGGGTATAAGGGGGATAAATGGTAATGGAGAAAAATATAACAAAAATTAAAGTTTAAAAAATGCATCTGGTCGTGCTCCCTTCACCGACCCCACTCCCAAACCATCTAACCCCATATAGACTTTTCTTTGTTATAGTTCTATCACCTTCTAACATTCTACATGATTTGTTTTTTATGTTTGGTATTATTTTCCCTCTCCACTCCCCATGTAAGGCTGCGTGAGATCTTTAATTTGTTTGCCAGTGTATCCCAAGCATCCAGAGCATTGTCTGACACATAGTAGGTGCTCAATAAATATTTGTTGAACAAATGAATCATATCCCCCCCCTTTTTTTTTTTTTGCTTTAAAATGACAATGATTTTCATGGGCTTTGTCAAAAGATTGTAACTTCTTTATGTGGCATATATGATATAGTTTACATACCCAAATTCATGTTTCTTTTCAATTTTTCTCCAGAATGGTTTCAGCTCTACTAAACCATGGCCTGTCTTGCTTATGGGTGTTGCTCACACTGATTCTTTTGCTTGGATTTCTTTTTTGTTCTCTCTCTTCCTGGCTAACGCTGGTTTAGTTTTTAGGACTCAGTTTAGTTTTTTTTCCCCTAGGGAACTTTGCTTGGCCTTCCAGGTTGGGGTGGGAGCTCCTCCACTATGTTCTAAAGTACTCTGTGCTTCCCTTATTTGCTGCTTATAGTCACTTAAGGCTATAAACTCTGTGGGGTCAAGAGCCAGCCCTGCCTTGTTCATAGTTTCCTTTGTGGCAGATGCCATGCTTGGCACTTTGTAGGAGGTTCATTAACTATATTGAGTCAATCAATCCTGAAAGGAAGGCTGTGTGACTCAGACATCAGCTAAGATCATGCTACCCAGTAAGATCTGAGGAAGCCTGGTCTAATGCCTTTGTCTAAGGTATTTTGACTATTTCTAGGGGCGTATCACTTCTGGCCCCGATCTCCATTTTATATTCTTATTTTCCCTTAATTTAGTATACTGCAGCGCCTTGGTTAAGCATATGGCCCTAGAGCTCCACCGTCTAAATTCCAATCCCACCCCTGCCATTTATTAGCTTGTTAACTTCTCTCTGCCTCAGTTTTCTCATTTGTAACCTGGGGGCGATTATGGTAATAATAGCACCTACCTCACTGTAACTTGTAAGGATTCAATTTGTTTGCACATGTTAAGTACAAATAGTTTAAGACATCGTAGGTCTTAGTAAATTTTAGCTCTCCCAGTCAGCTACTTAAACAAGGCTGATGCATGAAGCAGAATTCTCACGGAAGGTGTGCAGGACCCAAGGTTATGTCACAGCAAATAAAGGATGAAGACACCCCTAGTGAGAAGAGTCCTCGTGTCTGTCCCACCAACAGAGTTTCTCCTCAGTGTACTCCCGCCCAGCAGAGAGCTCTGGCCACTGGGTGTCTCGCCAGCCCCTTTCTTCCTCTCCGCTGCTTTTGCTTTTCTATAATCTACATGTCTGTCCCTCTCCCCACAATGACAGCTGGAAATGCCTGATTCTTCCCTCTGTCTCTTTTGCAGTGTATCTAAGCTCTACTGTTCCAGGCTGACTTCCGCACTGGACTCTGCACCTGTCTCTACATCTACGAAGCTCAGTTCAATGACCGGGTTATCGCCAGCTTCAGCAGATGCTCATCTCACCATTAACAGGGCCATTTTCCTTAGGAAGAAGCTCTAGTTAATGGCAAATTTCTCCTTTTTTTGTTATAAGTAGAAGGAAAAAATGATAAGTACCTTCATATAATTTGTGAAGCCGAAAACACTAGGGGAATAGCTGCTCTTTAGCATTTGCTTGTAAGGTAATGCAGTTGCCTTCTGCATGGACAGGACTGTGAAGGCCTCACAGCCCAGAGATGCATCCTTTTGCTCTCTCCTCAAAGAAGTCGTTGCCTAACTGCTGTGTTGGAAGCAGCCACATTAGCAGGGCTGAGCTGCTGCTGCAACATTGTAAATGCCAGCAAATAAAAGTGTCAGCAGCCTGGGCTGTGGGAGGCTGGCAGGGCCTGCAGTTTAGTGCTGTTCTGTCCAGATCGGCCTTTCCAGGGGGGCTGGTTCATATCCAGCCCACACCAACAGTGAATCAAAGTTATTTCCTACTGATGGCTCTTCCTAACCCCAGAAAAGGTGTTTGGAGGTCTCTAGCCGCAGCCCACCAAGGAGAAATACCTGCTCAACCTGAACTGCCCTCTCTCTCCAACAGATGGCTCCATCCTGGTTAATGGGTGGCATTTTGAATGGCTGGTAGATGCTTCCCCACCACTGCCTATACCGGTAACAGAATTTTTGTATTCTTTCTCGTGGGACCCATAACTGTGTGAAAAAAAAAGTTTTCTTTTCACCACTGGATGTATTTATTTACAGAGAGGGACTTTAAATGGCCAGAGGCAAACACTCACTGGTAGTAAAACTCCATCCTGTGACTCACTGATTTCTCGGACTGTGCTTCCGCCCGCACCGAGAGTCATCACAGTGCTCAGAAGGAGCGCCAGCCACTTCTGTGTTATGCCACTGGACAGATGAGTCCTGCGTTTGGTGAGTTTGGTGAAAGTAAATAGTGTTTTACGCCTAAGGGTACATTTTACATTAGAATCTGAGAGAAAAATGCAGCCTTGGCATTCAAAATTGTGGAGGAGAAAATGCCTGTTTTGGGGTAGTGGATATTCAACAGCTGTGCCCCAGAGCCTGTCCACCCACCGACAGCGGGATCCTCGCTGGGCGGCCAGTCAGGGGTCACCCAGAGAGGTCCCAGCAGAGGCAGGGCACAGAGCCCCATGGTGCTGAATGCTCTCTAATGGCCATGTTAATGGCTTGGAAATCACAGACAGACATTTCAAATGATGTTTTCAAAGAATTTTTAAGACACGGGAAAATGCCTCAGATCATTAGTAAGTGAGGGAAACAAGTAGGATGCAAAATAGACACAGTATGATCTAAACTCTGTGAAACAATCATTATTAAAAGGGACAGAGACCAAAATGCCCATAGTGGGTGGCAAGCTTAGGAATCTCCTTTAGTCTTGTGTCTGTTAATAATGTCCAGTGATTTCCAGGATTCCTAGAGTGAGCCTAAATTACTTTTAAAATCTGCATAAAATAAATGTTTATTTAAAAAATAAATTGGAACAATTTACTTCCATTAGTGACAATTTTAAAGGGTATATTTTTTTACAATGCAGCAAACCTATATTTTATTTATTTAGAGAGAGGGGAAGGAGGGAGAAAGAGAAGGAGTGAAACATCAAAGATTTTATTTATTTAGAGAGAGGGGAAGGAGGGAGAAAGAGAAGGAGTGAAACATCAATCTGTGTGAGATATATGGATTGGTTGCCTCTACAATGCCCCCAGCTGGGGACCTGGCCCACAACCCAGGAATGTGCCCTAATTGGGAATTGAACCTGCAACCTTTTGGTTTACAGGTCAGTGCTCAATCCACTGATCCACCACCAGCCAAGGCACAAAGGTATTATTATTCCCTTTTATCATTCTCCGTTGGGAGGTAAAATGGTCCCAGCCTACTGTAGCCAGCTCTTCTGATTTTCTGTGTGTATTCTCACCTCCAAAAGAATGTTTTACATATGACCTGAGTTAACATTTGTAATAAATGCCAATTTTGCAGGGGCAACCGAGGACTACTTGGTTTTAGTTTTGATGCTAAAGTTTTTATCTTTTCATCATAGAGTAATGTGATAAAATTCTATAAACAAAAATTACAAGGTATGTGCATACAGTTAATATATTTACATATAAAAACTTGCCAGTGTTATTACCATGATAAAATCTTGTTTAAAAAAGTAGTCAAGTAATTAAATATCCTAAGTTACTGAGCTTTTATTTTTGACATTGACTATTACAGGGGAAAAAGGCAAGTTCCTTTATTGAATAACCCTAATATCCTCTCTCCATCACAGTAAAACTGGTATATAAGTTTTAAATGTGCAGTTCAGAAGATATATCCTTAGGTCATATCTGTTTAGCCTAATCTCATGCACCTTTCACATCTACATTTATGTTCTAAAGTAAAAACTCTAGAATTATATTTTGTGGGATAAATAGTTCCATGACATACTTGTGGAAAGGGCTCTGTGCTCGGAAATTTGGGGAAACACTATGTACTACTGTCTCGCAACTCAACTCTCAATTCATATACTCACATTAAATGTTCTGAAATGTTCTGCAGTAAAGACATCCTTTAAACTCTGCTTACACCAGTATTTCCCAAATTTACTAACAAGGATATCTTGAAGTCCTATTTCCAAAGCACTGCAAGAGCCATATCATCAAAGAAATATTTAATGACTTTCTTTTACTGTACTGAAAAAGAAGCAGGAGAGTAGACAATAAAATGAGGATTTTCTATAAAAAAGTCTCAAAAAGGGCTTCATGCTTACATCATAATCCTCTGCCCCAAGCCCTTTGATTACCTGTAGAATCCTTCAGATTCCTAAGTGACTAGAGCAAGCATGGCTTTAATTCAGGTCGCAGATACACCCGAAGCCAGAGTGCAGTTCTCCTTGGCCATGTCTGATCGTTTCAATTTATTCCCTAACCTACGTGTTATGCTGGCAATAGCTGCAGAGTTGATCTATCTGGTGTAGAATGTTAGCATCCCACTCCCCCTGCACCCCATCCCCAATAAACTCGCCCTTCTTCCAATTTTTTCAGTTTCTGGTCTTTCTTGTTTGGTCTCAGGCCCCAAAGTGACTGCGAGTACAAGGAGATCTCTTCTTAACACCCCTTGTTTTCCTAACTCTATCATTTATGATAGTAGGCCAATAGATCTCCATTCTAACCAGTGCAAGCTTGCTCTATTTAAAGGACAGTTTTTAGGCTTTATTTAGCAGAAACACTGAACATATTACATCTTTGAGAATGTCCACAAAGTCTTCTGGGCCTGCTTCATCTGTGACATTTATAGTTTTTCAAAGACTGTGGCTATATTTGTTTGTACAGTACCTAATGTATTGGAATCTTCCATTGTTTTCTCTCGGTGCTGTTGAAACCAGTCCCTGCACTCACTGAAGTGTGGGCAAATCCAGAAACAAAGAGAAGTGGTTGGGATGCCATAGTTGTTTTGCAGAAGGTATCCGTGACAAGGCTAATTGATTCAAGGGACTTTGTTTTCAATAAAGAAACAGAGATTAGTTTACTGTCGATCTTAATTATTCCATCCATCAACCATTTGTTGCCCTGGGCAACTGCCCCCATCTTTGCTGCCTGCTAATTTTCACTCATTTTCCTTTAGTGAGGCTTGTTTCTTTTGTTTCATTTTTGTGTATTTGGATGAAGAAACAAGGACCTGACATTTCTGTGGGTAAAATTTTGAGCTGTGCCATGCCGAATTCACCAACAAAAGACATTCATCCCTGCCTTCCCACCCCCATTTTTTTATTGCTTGATTGAAATTCATAAACTATATGAATGTTTGTGGGCATATGTACACAGAGTAACAAGTAAATTAATATAAATAATGTGAACCTGTAAAGGAACATAATCTACCCTTCTTGCAAACAAGCCAAAGTAAGTGAAGAGAAAATATAATTACCATAGCCAGACAGTATTTGGTCAAGGTCTCAAAAGTGTACTGAAGTCTGGCTCTTGGAATTTAAGTATGCCCAGTGTTTTTTTAGTCATATTACTTTAAATTAGTTTTGGGTTTTATTTTGCTGAACTCCAAATGCCACTCCACCTTTCTGCTCATCTCCCCACTGCCTTTATGTATCTCACCTTGTCTGCCTCTGCATAGCACTGTTTTCATGGACCACTTTGAACATGTGTAGTCTGGATAGAGGAGCCTTCTAAATGGAGCCGTAAGTGGTGGAAGAAGAAAAGACAGGGATGTATGCTGATAAAACACAATAAAATACTTTCAGAAAAAGGACAACCACATGGCTAAAAACACTGGGAACCTACTTTAGTCAAAAAGTACAATAAAATAATACTCGTTTAAATACTGAGTTTAGCTTTTCACTTGTCTGGAAGGTAACCTTGACTCATTGGGAGGCAGCTTTGTTGATGGTGTGGAACAGAATTATAACTGCTTGGTCCCTGCTATACCTTCTCATTGTTCTATATTCTTGGCATCTGACTACACTGTGTAAGTCTGATTGTGCATCTGTAGAGTTTTCTGGTGCAATCAGATGAAATTCATAACAGGCTAATCCAACATATTTATGTCTCTTCTATTTTTTTTTCCTGCATAGTAGTTCTCAGGTCACATAAAAGACACCTGTGTTTGTCAGATACACTATCTGTTGCAAGGATCAGAAATTCGGTTAAGAAAGCTCAAGTCAAAATAGTGTTGATTTAAAGGGCACAGGATCAATTTCATGGAACCCCCTGATGAGAAATGTAGCTGGGCTTCTTTGGAACTAGAATGCCATCAAGAAATTGCTCTGGGCCTCTCTGGTCCTCCCTTCAGGCCTGCGTAGTCTCTCATCTGTGTTCTTTTGTTTCTATAAATATGCATACACTCCCCTGTGGCAGATGGGCTTTCTTTCAGGGCTCTTGGGTTTTGCTCCTTCAAATTTCATCCCCTCAGGGTGTCTGACCATCACTTTACACACTCTCAGTTTCCTGCCCAGGTCCATTGAATGGGCTCTCACCAACTCCTTATTTTTCTTAATTCAAATGAAGGATTATTGTTGACCTCCACACAAGACTGAGCTCTGTGAGGGCAGGAGCTGTAACTTCTTTGCTCACCAGTATATCCTCTTAGTCTGGCTCAGTTTGTGGCATGTAGTGGGTATACAATGAATTGGTGAGTAAGTGAAAATGCCAGTATCTACATCTTCTGGGGGTTGTTTCTGCTGTCTGATATATTTTTATCTCTTGGTTTTGGTTAAGTGATGTCCTACTGAGAGCTGAACATTGTGTATAAAAAATTGAAGAGATTATTGGAGATTCTGGATGATATTGTCCCCTCGTCCTCCAGAGAGGACACATTTTTGCTTTTTTTTTTTTTACCATGGTTTTATGTATTTATTTGGTTTTTAAATTTAGTTTTTATTTTTCAATTATAGTTGACATACAATATTATATTAGTTTCAGGTGTACATACACCCCAGTGATTAGACATTATATAAGTTACTAAGTAATCATCCTGATAAATCTTGCTGCCACCATACATAGTTATTGCAATATTATTGACTTTATTTCCTATGCTGTGCTTTACATCCCCATGACTATTCCATAACAACCAACATGTACTTCTTAATCCTTTCACCTTTTTCACCCAGTCTTCCAATCCCTATCCCATCGGGCAACTGTCAAAATGTTCTCTGTATCTATGAGTCTGTTCTTGTTCTGCTTGTTCACTTATTTTGTATTTAAGTGTTTTTGATACAGACATATTTATTGCCATTTTATTTATATTTTTTATCTTTTTCTTCTTAAAGAAGACCCTTTAACATTTCATATAATATGGATTTGGTGGTGATGAACTCCTTTAGTTTTTTCTTGTCTGGGAAACTCTTTATCTGCCCTTCAATTCTAAATGACAGCTTTGCTGGGTAGAGCAATTTTGGCTGTAGGTCTCTGCTTCTCATGACTTTGATCTTTCTCAGAGGCTCCTTCACTACCCTTATTTTTTTGGATTCTTTTTTCTTTTTTGCTCTTCTGATTATGTTTTCTGCTTCCTTATATTACAAATTGCTTTTTTGATTCTCAGCTTTATATATTCTACTATTGATTCCCTATAAATTATTCTCTTCATTTCAGTTAATGTGTCCTTTATTTCTGATTGGTTCTTTTCATGTTTTTTTTTTTTGGTCCTTTGTAATGCTGTCGAAATTGTCTGTAAGTCCATCTACTTTTTCCCAAGTTTACTGAGCATCCTTATAACCAGTGTTTTGACCTCTGCATCTAGCAGGTTGCTTGTCTCCTTTTTGTTTAGTTCTTTTTCTGGAGTTTTATTCTGTTCTTTCATTTGGGACATGTTTCTTCGTCTCCTCATTTTGGCAGCCTCCCTGTGTTTGTTTCTGTGTATTAGGTAGAGCTGCTGCATCTTCTGGACTTAGTAGCCTTTTTTCACTTAGGTGTGCTTTGGAGTCCAGTGGCACAGCCTCCCTATTCATCCTAGCTGGGTATTCTACGTGCATCCTCTCCCTCTGTGGGCTGTGTGCACTGTCCTGTTGTAGCTGAGCTTTGGTTGCTGTTGGCATGTCAATGGGAGAGATTTACTCCCAGGTTGGTCAGCTGCAAGGACTGGCATTGACCACCATGGAGGATCATGAGCCCACCCCACAGGAGCAGGATTTACTTCAGTGGGACTCTGGTGCCCACTGAGTCTGTCCCTTGACTATTTTGCTTGTGGAAGGGGTTGGGTGGCACTTTAGTGTGGTCTGACACTGTCTATCAGGTGCACTGGTCCTAGGACCTTCTGGGAGGTGCAGGCTAAGGTCAGTTGCCATCTGTATTCTTTCCCTAGCCACCTGGCATGAGCTACAAAGCAATCTGTAGATGGATGCTACTTGTGCTGGGCTTGGAGGTGCCCAGGGGAGGCCATGCTGTGAACCAAGGCCGATTACCACTAATGCTGGGCCTGGGGCCACTTAGTGATTGGTATAGGGCACTTTGAGGCCAGATGCTGCTTGTTTGAGAGATTTTAGGAAAGTCTGAAGTATGAGCCAAGAAAGTCCACTCATAGGAAAGGCCACTGGAAAAGCTTGGGTGGGCCTGCAAGTTGGGTGGGATGGAACCTCAGGAGTTCAGATATGACACCTGTCTGCAGACTCTGTGGGTAGAGGACTTCGAAAAGGACCATTGGCCTCTGCTAGCACTTATGTTTGGGAGAAAGATGCCCTCCAACCCTGGCTCTCACCCTTCAGTTCCTCCCTGTATTTCCCTAGTGTCTTTTTGGCTGCTTCCTCAGTGCTGGGATTCTGAGGGAGTAAGTTCCAGTAAGTCTGTGCCTGACCCTTTAAGATCTGTCTGAGACTCTAGAAGTCCTTGGTCTCACTCAGCCACAATCCCCACTGATTTTTACAGCCAGAAATTGTGGGGACTTCCCTCCTTGCCACTTGAACCCTTACCTGGGAGGCGTGGTGTGGGTCTAGGACCTGTTGGTTTTCAGGGGAACTTCTGAAGCTGAGATATCCCTCCCAGTTTTTATCTACCACACATGGGTGTGGGACCAGCATATTCCTTATTTCTGTCCCTCCTAACAGTTTTGATATGGCTTTTTTAAACCCTTAGTTGTAAGACTTCCATTCAGCTAGATTTCAGGTGGTTCTGAATGATGATTGTTTTATTGTTTAGTTGTAGTGTTGCTGTTATACTTTCATTTCTGATGCTTGGATCCAAATAGATCCAATAGATCCAAAACTATTAGGATAGAGGCTAATTACCTTAATCTAATCTGACACTCATATTTGGAGTTTCTGACACCTAATGTTTTTTTCAAAGAGGCTTTCATTTTTATTTTTGTAAAACAATTTCATTGTATTTTTTTGCATTATCATTTAACCCTCTTAAATCCCCCACCCCCTACAGTCACCACACTGTTGACCATCTATGAGTCCTTTTCCCTTTTTGCTCAGTCCCTCCACCGCCTCACCGCCCCTAACACTGCAATAGCTGTCAGCCTGCTCTCTATCTATGAGTTGGTCTCTGCTTATTAGTTCAGTTTGTACATTAGATTCCACATATAAGTGAAATCATATGGTATTTGTCTTTCTCCGACTGGCTTTTTTCACTTAGCATAATGTTCTCCAGGTGCACCCATGCCTGACAGCTAATATTTGTTCTGGTTCCTCAAGGCAAGTGTGCAGGGGGCTGGGGAGGTTTGGGGCAAAGCGCATTGACTGAGTAGCAGGGCAGAATGAAGGACCAGTGACAAAATGAGGCTTGATATGCATTAGTATGAGGCAACACGAAACACCTCCCTTAACTAAAATGTATTGCCTGGGAGCCCCTGAACAAAGGCTCAGAATGAAAATATGTAGGTGAACTTAAGAGCTGATGATAACGCACACATTCTTGCTTGGCTAGCAGGTTAGAAACTCAGAATAAAAATGAGGAAGAGGTGCTCCATTGGGGAAAATGGGAGCAAGGCAATGAGTTAAAAAATAAGGCTTTTCAATTTTGCATATCAATTTTGCTTCAGCTTATCTTTATTAGAGTCTGGATAAATTGAAGCTATACCCCAGAATACTTTTTGTCCTTTATGGCTACCTAAATTTGCCACTTGAATATAGCAATAACATTATCATTATGATGAGAGCTAACACCTACTGAGAGCTTATTATGTTCTTAATATCCATCATTGTTTAATTCTCACCACAACACTGTTTCATAGGCATTGTTGTGACCACATTTATAGATGATGAAACTGAGGTTAGAATGGGTAAGTAATTTTCCCAAGGTCACTTAAAGCTTAGTAAGTGGCAATGGCAATTTTTGAATTGTTGGACTGGCATCAGAACTCTTAAATGCTATACTATGCTGCCTCCCTGTGTACATATAATATGTATTAAAATGTTTGTTTTTATGACTTCCTATACAGTAATAAATGTATATGGGGAAGTATGATTTTCCATAAGATAGAATTTTCTGTACAGTAAAAGGTTAAATTAAAATATCCATACGTCTGTATTTACTAACTTGCTGTTACTATATGCAGTGACTCACACAAGACAGATGCCCATTGCTCTTTCATCTAACAACCCAGGGGAGGTCAAGTGTCCAATATCACCGAAGGAATTGAAGTTATTTCTCTCTCATTCCTCTGCCAGGCCCACATGTGCTGCCCACATCTGTCCAGTTGAAGCTGGCCTTATGTCCACATTCCAGCCCATGGGAAGGGGAAAGAGAGAGAGCAGAGGACATATTCAGACTTCACCAAATGCCAAGAGCTGGAAGTTATACACATCACTTCTGCTTATATCCTATTTATAAGAACTTGGTTTCATGGCTACACATAGCTGCAAGGGAGGCTAAGAAATGGAGTCTTTATCTGGGTGGTCTGTGCCTTGTTAACACTTAGGAGAGGATTCTGTTTCTAAAAGGGAGATTGAGCAGATGAATACTGGGGCCCAGTTAATAGCCTCTGCCTGGTTTCCAAATTAGTAACACAAACAATATATTTATAAGTTTGGAATTTTTCAAGTTAGCTGTTATTGGTTATGTGATTTTTCCCTCCCTTTATAATAAAACTATCCTGTCTTGGATATAATCAAGAAGATCAGAATAATGCTCTAACTCCAAGAAGTTTTATATACTGCATTAAAACCAGAAGCATTTACAGGCCATTGTTTTACTGCAAAAGACATAATAAACATCATTAAGATAAACTTCACTATGTAACTAAAAGATATTTATGGACACACATCATATAAGCCCTTGACTAGATATTTGGAAACAGCTTACAGGGATTAATTATAAACATGCTATCCCTTCCCTATTCGATTTGTGAGATAAGATTGATGGGTGTACACACAGAACAAAAGGGGATTTAATAACAGGGTTCAGCCTCACACCACGTAGGCGGTCTGATTTAAAACAAACACAGCAGTCAGCACGCCAGCTCATGACTCTAACCCTCTAGGCTTGATTAGCATCCCTGGGCCAATTAAGAAAATTTCTTAAGGCCCCCATGGGGGCCCATACAGAATGCAGTCATGTGAGCTGCTATCAGCCCAGAAAAGATGATGACATCTAGGACTGCTGTTTTTATTTCCAAAGAATGTTTTTTTTGAAAATTTCTGTACATGCATGTAGATGAAGATTCACAATGGTCCCAATTATCATGTAAAACAAAATGCCCTTTTGGGTGCAGTGAGCCTCCAAGTTACTGCCATTTGCCATTTTTGGGGGGTGGTTGATCTCCAAAGTCAGAGCTTGTTTGTTTTGGTGACTGAACGTTCTTTTTTTCCTCATGTAGTTTTGTAGTCCTTGCCTGAAGTGATCGTTAGTTTTAGTTCATGGACCAGGAAGGAGCTTCTCTAGGGATGGGCACTCAAATCACAGGACATGAAATTGTAAGCATCTCACAAACAGTCCACCCACTGGTGGGCAGATGAGGGAATCCAGCCTGGGAAGTTGAGGGGCTTCCTCGTGGCTTCCCGGCCAGTGCAGGGCCGCGGGGTCCAGAACCTGTGTGTCCGCACTCCTAGTCAGTGCTCTTTCCCAGTCTCCCTTGGATTTATTAAGTGTGCATATTAGGCAATTTGGGAATTTAATCAAAGTTCTCTGAAGTCCTATTTGTCTAAAATCCACTTTAGAATCTAAAAGTTCTCTATTAAATAAGGCATTTTCTGACACACAGGGCCTGTCCCAAGGCCAGGAAGGTCTCGCTCTGACCCAGGGCTTTTATTTGGACTTAGACATTATTTCCAAGTGAGTTATTCATATCTAGTCATGGTAATTGTGTGTATGTCATTTCAGCACATTAATTTGTTAACTCTGAACATTTAAATAGACCCAATGTTCATAACTTGTTTTGGCATAATGTATTCCATTTTAATAAAACAGGAGCCTGGACAGCTGACTGCCTCATGATCTCTCAGAATGTTTGGGGTGACGCCTTGCACAGGTGCAGAGTGGGGGCGGAGTAGACACGTGTTGAACCAAGTTCGAGTCCTGATCAGAGGATCGAGCTCCTACTTGGTAGCTTTGCTGTTGAGTTCAGTCCTGGCGAAAACCAGCGAAGTACAGCAGAGAGAGCACAGGACCCAATAGGAAGACATGGGCTTAGGATACTGACTCCACGGACGAGTTATGTGTCCTTCAGCCAGTCATTTATTCTTCCAGAGCCTCAGTGTTTCCCTCTCTGCTGTGGGGATGAGACTGCTTGTTCCGCAGCCGTGTTGTGAAGCATGGTTACGTCTTCAGATAAGACGATGTTTGTGAAAGTCTTTTGAAATGGGAGGCGTCATTCAAATGTGAGGCATATTGGTTTTTGTTGTTGTTGTAGTAGCTTTATTACTATACTCTTCCAGTTGTAGTTGATTTCCAGTTCAGTGGCCTATGTTCTAGAAGGGCACGCCATGGTAAGCTAGATGGAAAAATGTGCCAAGCTGAGTGTAGGGAATTGTGTGTGGCCCATACATTCACACAGTGATATCAGAACCTGACACCCAGCAGCATACCAGCAGATCCAGTATATCTTTGTCTACTGATGGGATACCTTTTTTGGGTTCATCCCCCTCCCAACCCCAGTGTGTTAGGAGAAGCCACTCAGCAGCTTCAGATCCCCACAGAAAGCAAGGATGAGCTGTATTTAACCACCAGCATGCTCCTTTGGTCTCTAGAATATCTATTCTCTGCTAGCCACCTTCATCTCCCTAGGTCCATGTGGTCATAGTTAGGTGGCCAAGAGAGCAAACACTGTCCCTGATCAGTCAGTCACAGGGACCTTCCTGTCCTCTGAGCATGCATCACATCGACAATCTGAAACCCTCATTCTGTCTTGGTGGGTTTTTTATTTTTTTATTTTATTTTTTTAGTAATGAAATCTCACAAATACAAAAATCTGAGGGCATTTGTTCCAGACATAAAATGCTGCCTCCAACAGTTACCCACTTCCTTCTTTGAGCCCTACCTTTGTCAAGGTTCTCATGTTACTCTTGCTGATTAAAGTGAGGAGAAATTCTTAATGGTGGCCTGGCAAGGAAACTGCACCTGCAAAAGATCAGAGGTCATTGAGACCCTGGAAGTCCAGGTACTTGAAAGATTCATTGTGTGAGGCACTGAGGCAGGAGAGGGCAAAAGGCCAGACAGGCTGGCCTCGTAAGCCAATGAAGAGAGTTTGCCGTTGTCCTTGTGGGCAGCAGGGAGCCACAGAAGGGTTTTAAGCTGGGAGATGACAAGATCAGGTTTGCATTTGATCCCTCTATTCCTCCTCTGAGCCTTCAATGGCAGGCACACAGAGCTCCTGGGCCTGTGCATCTGGGAAACGGGGGAGTGGAGTCTGCAGACATGTGTTCCAGAAGAACACCATAGCTTAGAAGGGGTAGAAGGGCAAGCAATTTCCTCGAAGGGGAGAAATAATAACGAGGCAGATTATTTTTGGATTTATGGCAACAGAGAAGACTAAGCACTTTGAAGTCAGAAGAAGGTCCTTGTGGTCAGGGCCCTGTGTGGGGGCCATTCCCAGAAGTCTTCCAGGGGCCTGGTCACGGTCACATGCTGCTCCCATGGCCTGCAGCCTGCACACTCTGAGAACAAGTTCGTTTCCCATCAGCCCTAACCAGACCCATCTCCAGCCAGCCGGTGCATAGCAAGCTAACTTTACATTGTAGCAAAGCTGGTCCTAAAATCAAAGGAACCTACCCCGAGACCATATGGTTACTGCAGAGTCACTGTTGTCTCACGCTGTAGGTAAACACTGCTGGCCTCTCAAGACAAACACAGCTCTTGGCACTGGAATCAGTGTTCTGGTTGATGCGAGGGCATGTTGGTAGTTCACAGATGAAATATATCCTGAACGTCATCATGAGAATGGGCTCTGTGTCGGGGCACAAACTCCACAAAAAATGGGGTCCTGTGAATCTTTGACAGACTTTTGTAATAATTTAAAGATATTTTATCACAAACTATTGTGATGGAATTAACACCTTAATCTACAAATTGGAGAGGAAGTGGGAGGAGCTGAAGACTCTAGAATGATTTCATAGGTTTGCCTGGGTTTGGCCTTGGTCTAATTTTTTTATCCCGAGAACCAGTTAAGAAGGCCTTTCCTTTTGGAAAACTAGACTTGAGGTATGTGTGTGTGTGGTGGGGGCAGGAGGTGGGGGGCTATCTTCTCTTCCACTCACTAATTTTAGTCCATAAAACATTTCTTTTGTCTCATTCAGTTAGTAAAAAACAGAGCAGTTCATATTTTGCAGGGGTGGTTTGGGTTAGCTGATAGATTTGCAAGGCTATCTCTTTCTTTTAATTCCTGCAAAGAGCAGAGAGACAAGAACTTCTCTTACTTCAGGGCGTGTCTTACTTGCCTTTGGGCACATTAGGTAAGGGAGGAGATAGGCTGGCATCTGCGAGAGGGATGCCGGGAGTGCATTCTGATATTGATATTGTTGGAGGATGAATGTGGAAGCCCTTCCATGGTCCCCTTTAACTGTAGGGCTCTGCACTTTGGAGGGGAGAGACCAACAGACACAGACAGAGACAGGGAAGGAGGGAGAGGAGGAGAGGGAAACAACTCAGGCCTCTCTTAATTGTAAATGTGCCAGCTGAAGTTTAGAGAGATTATCATTGCAACTATTGTGTGAAGCCTAATTTAACTTCCTTTGGGTTTTTTTCCTCTTGTTTTCCTTCTTTTTTGTCCTTTTCTTCTCTTACTTTGCTACTCCTACCGTTCCTCCTTTTACTTCTCATTCTCATTTTAAAACCAACTGGTAGAAAAATTTCCCAATCTAGTACAACATTATTGGGAAAAAATCAAGTGTTTATTTTATTTTGGGATTTTAGAAAATCTGACTCTAATAAAAATCATGAGAATGTGTGTGGTGGAATAGAATTGTAAAACATGCAGTCAGTTACACAGGTATTTTAAAATGGATGCTTCGGAGGGGTGATTTGATTAGGTAATTACCCTTGTAAAGGAGTAACTTAATCTCTGAGACGCTCCCCCAGCAAAAAATTCATACTGCCCTAGTTTAAAATAATTTCTTCACAAATTGCACTTAAAAATAATTGGAAATTTTAAAAAAGCAAATCTAATTTTTCAATAAAAAAATCAACTTTTAAAATTCCTCCCTGGTGGTCCGGTATTATTAAATATTCTTCTGGATTTTTTTATCTTGCTTTATTGGAAGGAGAAAAACAATTATCTGTAAACGTAATTTTTAATGCATGGTAATAAAAATAAATGGCATAGTTCTGCCGCAGTTCACCTAAATCTTCTTCCCTGGTGGTCTAGTGGTATTAAATAATCGGTACCACATGTATTCATCATTTGCTGACAGCAAAAGAAAAACTTTGGCATTTTATTGTCTAAAGAATCAGGCATGATGTTATTTAGGCTTCTGGGGTGACTTTGCTGATGGTCTGTGAAGAAACCTTCATTTTCCTTGCTGGTGGGCTGTGCTTTTTTGTTAATTTACTCGGCAATTAGTATAAAACCAGAGACAGGCACTCTTACAAGGTTGATTTGAGTTCTTCTTGCAGGTTGCCCCGAGAATTTTTAAGCTTCTTTCTGCATTAACTGGGACAATGGAAATGTTTTATATATTGTTAACTCTGTGTTGGGCGGGACTCCTGCAGCTGGGTAGCAGCAGAAAATGGGTGCTGAATAAGTGCTGTTTTCTTTGCACTTGTGTTGAAGGTGCATTGTTAGCCACCTCAGGAGAGCACTTCGACTTTGGCTGCTTGTGCCTACCCCTTTCATGTGGGTGAGGCTGAGCTTATTGCAACTATGTGCATAGCAAATTTCAAACTTGAGAACTGGTTCATGTTCCTGCTTATGCATATTAGAAACAACACCTTGTTTTCTTTTGTGAAAGAAAAAAAAGACAGACTTATAAAAGCTTAAGTAAGATGAGGCCCTTACTGGTATATATAATAAATACAGCAGTTATCGAGAGCACAGGAAAACATTGGTTGTGATCTCTGTGTCAGGTTTTAGAAAGTGCAATGGAAGGCAAAGTGATCTCATTTGCACGCATACTCATTTATACATAAAATTATGTGAAAGCAGTAAGTCCTTTGTCCTCTAGAAATACATGCCCTATATAATCGAAGAGAATGGTAAAAGAGTAGAGTGCCGCAACCAGGGGTTGAACCCACAACGATTCGATGTATGGGACAGCAGTTCAGCAAGCTGAGCCACACTGGCCAGGGCTCCAATTGTTATTCCTGATGGGGTGGCACATATCATAGCAATGGACTTTCAGACAGTATTGAGTTCAAACCCTGCCACTGTCCCTCATTGCATTGCTGTGTCACATCAAGCAACTTAGTTAAACTGCCTGAGCCTCAATTTCTTCACCATGGAATGCAGGATGAGAATACCCGCCTCACTGGGTCTGTGAGGGTTAAGTGATCTCTGGGCACAGTGGCTGGCACATACTAAGGGTTCAGTCTTTGCTGGCTTTAAAAAGAGGACATTTATAGAGCAAATGACCAGTTTTCATTTTGATGGGGAGAGTGTATTGCTTTGAATTTTTATAATCCTACTAAAAAATTACTCTAGTCTTGAGTCATTCCATAAAGTGAGATTTTTTTTTAAAAAGGGAAATAACTTGTAAATTTATAACTTCCAAATCAAAAAAGAACAGTGCTCTCTGAGTCCATTTTCCTGAGAAGTTTCCCAAACTGCCTTCTGCACTGCCTTTTTTTTTACCACCTTACGCCCTGGAAAGAGCAGAACATTGGACATTTGAGGTTGTCTTAAATGTTCAGAGCTTGCTGTCTTCAAAAGAGTCTGTAGGTACTACTTATACTACATACTATCCTATAGGTGCTCTACTATATATACTAGACATTTATACTTAGAAGAATAAGTACTACTAAGAAGTACTTGGATTATAATTAGATGCAACTTCGATTTCACTATTCAAGAAGGTGTGATAACTCAAGGAATTCAAACCAAAGTTGCAAAGCACTTTTTAAAGGTAAATTTCCCTTTATGAGGGTCTCAACACTTCCCCCTCCTTGGATAGGCCATGTGGGAGGTGGTACAACTTTCTTCCTGAGAAGTCCAGCTACATGAGCTGTAGACATCCCCCCTCAAAGACTTTCTCCCACGCTAGCAGTATTAATTTGAACTCTGATAGAAATCTACGGGCTGTAATTGGAAACATGTGTGCTGAGATCGAGTGGAGCGGTTGCTGCCAAGCTGTGTGTGGCAGGAGTGAATCTCCACTGAGCTCCAAAGCATTCCTGATTTTATGGCGAGTCTCTCCATTGGAGTCCTTATTAATAGGTTTTATGTAGGTGGCTTTTTGATGATCGACTGGAGAGTGAAAAGCTTTTTGTACAAGGGTTAAAAAGCAGCATTAAAGCCCTGGAGGGAACAGGTTTTAATTTTGTGGTGTTTTGATTTTAAATGATATTGGATGCTATGGCTTTGCCTTTAAACGTCTCCCCCAGTTGACGCTAGCGGCCTCTCTGGACTTGTGCAGGGAAACTCCCTCACAATGTAGCAATTACTGATTTATGTTCCAGTGATAAGAATGTGTTTTATTGTGGTCATAATATTTGTTCAATTTAACTACTATGTACTATAAAGTATCATAAAAACTTCTCCTCTGATCAAATGTTATGAGACAAAGGATCATAGGCTGCTCCTGATCCATGCACTCTACCCCTGTGGTGTCCATGGCATGCCACCACGAAGAGGACAGGCTGTGGTCCCAGGGCAGCTTTCTGTGTCCTCCAATTCCTACTTTAAAGTCAGTCCCCAATGGTTGCTTAAGCATTTCTGATGCTTTCTTGCCATCAGTTGAACTCCCTTTCAAGACTATTACCTCCCCCTTTGTAAAAAAAGTTTGGAAAGACTCTTCATTTCCCACAGCTAGCTCTCAGCTTCCCATCAGTCTTTCCCTGGAGTGCCTCTTTTGGAAAGGAATTTCACTGAGTTTTGCTGTCAGTATTTAAACCTGACTTAGGTTATATATATTCCATGATCATAGATAAAGAAAAGGAAAGGAAAAAAACAAACTGAACTTTCCCCTTTCTTATCTTTTATTTTGATTTATTAATATTAGGGGCAATGGAGAACCTCAACTAAGTAGGCAGTGCTCTTTCCCCAAAGCAAGGTCACCACACAAGCTCTGGGGAAGGGGCTTCTCATCTGGCGTCCATCCTGCCACGGCCAGTGTGGTCTTCCCTGCTTCGAATTCCCCAGCAACGCTCCACAGCCTGCAGAGTCAAACCTCCACACCGTTAGTGCTCCAAGGCCCGTGTGTTTTTAGGCCACCTCTAGGCCTCCCCCATCTCCTCCGCACCATCTCTTCTCCTCACTCTTTCTATCCTGCAGTCACAGGGAACTACACTGATTCTCCGATGGACTCAGCATGCCTTACTCTTCAAGCTCAATGTCCTCGAAGAGGCCTTTCCTGTGGCCCCAGTGGGCTCCCACAGCCTTCACTGTGGACCACCTGGAGCCGGACCAGTGGGGGAATGTGCTTGATTCTGTAAAGAACCACTGTGAGAGGATTCTACGTGCTGGTCCCGATCCATTCAATATGAAATCAAACAGAAATGACTTATATGCCTCTTTACATCTCCCTATAGACTGGAAAACATCACATTTTCTCTATGCTCTGTTCCCCCTTCCATCTAGGAGTGATCTGAGGCCAGTCAGTTTTTCTGCAGACACTGCTGAGGAAGCCCCGAAAGGAGGGGCAAGAGCAGACATGGCTTCAGCATTGTGTTGTGGGATGACCCTCCGCCGCCTTTGCCCTGCAAAATGCCACCTGTGTGAGTCAGCCCTACGTAAAGGGAGCAGCACAGACACAAGGATGAGATGTGGTCAAAGGCCAGGGCTCCTTCTGGGGAGTAATTTGTATCCATCTTTTGCAACCAGGTAGGTATTTCTATTCATAAATAAAAGAGTTTACGAATTTGATCACTCTATTGATTTTAAATGTCATTTTTATTATAATAGAATGCTAATAACACTGCATTATAAAAATTAATCATTAAACCTTTAATAACCATATTTGTAATCATTAGGCCTAACAGTTTCGGAGGGGTTGTGGCAGGGAGTGGGGAGACAGGTTGAGGCGGGATAGCACTGTGGTAGACCAGTGGGCTCCAGAGACCTGCTGTGTGGCCTTGGCAACTTTTTTAGCCTCTCTGTGGCTCAAATTTCTCATCTGTTAAAATGGGGAATAATAAACGTACCTACCTCAGAGTCGTTATGGGGAATAAATGTGTTAATTTGTGTAATGTGCTTACATCAGTGCCTGACACTTAGCTAATATTTACTGAGTACTTCCTGTGATATTTTGGGTCAATTTTTAAAAATAGCAGCTGCTTGTCTTCAAATACCTCTAAAGAAAAACCAACTATGTCCGTTTACTTGCCATTCTCCTGACTAGATTCTGAATTTCTTTAGCCGTCCTTCTATCCTTAGCACCTACCCTACAGGAAACACCCATAATTATTTCTTGAGTGAATTAATGAGCGAATGGTAGTGAACTACTGCTCTTCCTGCCTTCCATTTCATCGTGGAAGAATGAGAAAGGAGCGTGAATTCTGCCACGGTGCATGATTACTCTCTGGGGGTTGTCTGACCATGGCAATTAAGAATTCACAAAGATGATTAATTGTACACGGCTGTGCTAGTAAAATAACTTTGATAGGCTCATTGAACGGGAATTTCCCTAAAGGGTCATAGAAACCATCTTCCTGCTTTTGGGCAGGTGGCTCTAATATAATGTAGAAATGTTATCTGTGTACTATTTCTAATAAATCTCCCAAAGAGAAAATTCCTTATCTTTCTTGGTGCTCATATATAATAATTTAGTAGCCTATATCTCTTAAATAGGAACTTCATTGGGTAGTTTTAAAGGCATTAAAGATTTAGGTGAGGTATAATGAAAATTAATATCAGACATTGGAATAAATTCTCATTCAAGTATCTGTCTTTCCTACTTTAGAGAGTTTTTGAAAATAAAGCTGGGCAAATGTCAGTCCTCCGTGGCTTAACCCTATCTAAGAAGAGGCCCATTGACATACCAGTTGATGTTCCTTCCTCAGGTCTCTACCGAGCGCCTTCCATGTACCATACTCCATGCTCTGGACTGGGGTACAGCAGTGTATACTGCGCACTTGGTCCCTGTCCTCTCGGAGCTTGAAGTCTAATGCTAAAGCTAGGTTTTGAACATGCAATTAAAAGGGCACTGTGTATTTTAAAGATCTTGGTCAAGGGAATCTTTCTGGGTGAGTGTCCTTCAAAGAATAGAAGAGGGGAGAAATTCACTCCTTTGAAGGACAAGGATGGAGAAGCAGTCAGGGGCCAGACCATGCTGGATCCTAAGACCATACGTGGTGGTTTTGGACTACGTCCACTTAGTGAAGCTGTGTCATGTCTCCCAGAAATCCCTTCCCCGTATGGTTCTGTGTTAGTATAGGTCGCAAGAGACATTTTGTGGGAGCTTTGGACAGTAGAAGTGAAGCATCAGCCCTATGTTTTGTGCTCTGAAGATTGGTACAGGGCTGTATGTGGCAGCCCATGCATGCTGCCCTTGGTCTGCCAGCAAACCTCGTTAGTGTGGGAGAGCACCTGGATCTAATGCTCCCCCCAGATCTTTTCCTTCAGCTTCTTTGAGTCTGGGACTAAGTGCATGTGTAGCTCCACAGCTGAAGTTGAGGCTGGAGGTGGTGAGAGACGGACATGGGTTCCATGTGCCCTCACTATTTCCAGTTGCCCAGTTCATTCTCATTGGATTCCAATTTGTCGTGGCTCTTGTCCACATCTGGCTGGTTTCAGATCACCAGTCTGGTTGGTCTATGATAATCTCAGGCTTAGAACTGGATGCAGAGACACTGACCAACATAAACTGCCCCATCAGCTCCCACAATTGTATAAGATCTACCCCATAACAAGTCCCTTTCTTTATCATGGTGGTTCTTCTTGTCTAACCAAACCCTGACTGATACACCATGGGAGGGATTTCAGTGTTCATCCTGAGAGAAATGGTGGTCATTGAAAGGTCCTAAACTAGAGATTGTGATCAGATTTTTTTTTCTTTTCTGTCTGGGGTGTGGAGAAGGGCTTAGATTGCGGTTGCTCGGGACAAGAGCAGATGTGAAGAAATATCTGGGCAGAGAATACTAATGCCTACCAAGAACCATTTTTTTTTCTTTCTGGCCCAGCGTTAGATAACTTTTCCAATCCTTTCACAGTTTGGTATGGTTGTGTGGCTGGGTCCTGGCCAAGGAATGAAAGTGGATGTGATGTTTGCCAGTGCCGTGCTTGGCAACTCTCCATGTTTTCTCTCTCTCCTCATTTACTGGGCAGAAGCAGGGGATCCAGTAGAGAACTGGCCTTGCTGGTCTGTCATCCTCATCTTTGTCCTGACCTGGGCCTCTCCCTGGAAGATAAAAGGCAGGGCAAGATGATCCTCAGGGACATATTTTTGTTCTTTTTGTGTGTGTGTGTGTGGAATGAAATTGTCAAGAGATGCTCAGTTTTGCTTGAAGAAAGATGATTGCTAGCCTCTACTGTTAGACATAATCTTTTATGTCTTGGAGGATATTGATAATGAAAATGGACAATAGTGATTTTTCTATTTTCTCTGGCTTTGGATATTGGCCTCTGAAAATGGTATTAATACCCATGGCCAAATAGGCATGCACTGATTTCAGTTTTCATAAGTCACCTATCAAGTTTGGATGTAAACCAGTAACCCAGATGTAGGACACATAATATCCTATTACTAATCTCTGTATCCATAATCTTCATTTTCTGTGCTTGCCTCCCCTTCCTTTCTCTGGGTAACAATTTAGACTGGTCTAGACTCAAAATGGATTAAAGACTTAAATGTAAAACCCAGAGCCACAAACTCCTAGAAGAAAATGTGGGCAGTAAACTTTCTGGTATTTCTCTTAGTGATATTTTACCTGTTATGTCTCCTCAGGCAAGGGAAACAAACAAACAAAAAAGCAGTTGGGATTATATCAAACTAAGATGGTTTTGCACAGCAAAGGAAACTATCAACAAAACAAAGAGACAACCTACCGACTGGGAGAAGATTGTCACCAATGAGACATCCCACAAGGGATAAATATCCAAAATCTGTGAAGAACTGATTTAACTCAACACGAAAAAACAAACAATCCAATTAAAAAGTGGGTAGAGGGCCTGAATAGACAGTTCTCTGAAGAGGACATTCAGATGGCCAATACACACAAAAAGATGCTCAATGTCACTAATCATCAGACAAATGCAACTTAAAGCCACAGTGGGATGTCATCTCACACCTGTCAGAATGGCCATTGTCATTATATCCACAAACTAGTGCTGGTGAGACTGTAGAGAAAAGGGAACCCTTGTGCACTGTTGGCAGGATTGCAAATTGGTGCAGCCACTGTGGAAAGCAGTATGGAGGTTCCTCAAAAAATTAAAAATAGAACTGCCTTACAACCCAGTAATTCTATTTTTGGATATTTCTCCAAAGAAATTCAAAACACTAATTTGAAAAGACATATGCACCTGTATGTTCATTGCAGCATTATCTACAATACCCAAGATATGGCAGCAACCTAAGTGCCATTCAATAGATGGCTGGATGAAGAAGTGGTATATGTATACAATGGAGTATTACTTGGCTATAAAAAGAATGAAATCTTACCACTTGCAATAGCATGGATGAACCTAGAGGGTCAATGCTAAGTGAAAGAAGACAGAGAAAGACAAATACCATTTGATTTCACTTATATGTGGAACCTACAGAACAAAATAAATAAATAAACAAAACAGAAACGGACTCATAGACAAAGAGCATGAGTTAATGATTGCCAAAGGGGAGCGAGGTTGGGGACTGGATGAAAAAGGTGAAGGTATGAAGAAGTACAAATTGGTAATTACAAAATTGTCATGGGGATGTAAAGTACAGAGTACGTAGAGAGTACAGTTAATAATATTGTAATAATAATGTATGGTGCTAGATTTATTGGAGGGATCACTTCAATAAATTATATACATGTTTAACCACTATGCTGTACACCTGACACTAATATAATATTGAATGTCAGCTGACATTCAATTGATAAGAAAACAAACAAAAACCAATTCGGATTGGTCTAAGGGTGTTCATTTGTTCACTCATTCATTCAACTAATAGTTTGTTCCTACTATATTCCAGCCAAAGAACAGAGTACTGGGGATGCAGAACTCAAGAAGTTAGAGCTCCTATGTTATAGTTTATATTTCAGTGAAACTATATACAGATTATTAGGGAGTTTTAACCCAGAGTGGTGAAGTGCTGCGGGAACATGCATAAAGGAAGCTGAGCCCAATCTTAGGAAGTCAGGAAGGTTTACCAAGGACTAACCGTGTAACAGTGAGAAAGTGAGGAGTTTGGGAGGGAAGGAGAGGAAGCGCTTTTGCTGAGGAAAAGCATGTGCAAAGGGGGTAATTTTCTGACCTTACGTGGGGTGGTCGGTGTGAATCCACGCACTACCCACAGGAGAGAGGGTTCGCAGGCTGCCCCCACTGTTCACAGAGGACTCTCCCAAGGGAGCTGGAAGTAGAAGACGTCTTCAGCTTGTTCCTCCTTTCAGGTTTGTTTAGGATGCAGATTTTCCCAACATTTTTGAGTTTAATCTTGTTTCTGGATGTGCGTATATGTGAGTGAGTGAGTGAGTGAGTGTGTATATGTGTATCCATGTCCTCAGACTGCAGGAAAATGCCCAGGTACATCAGGGTAAGACCTGGGGCTGGATTCAAATATACATTGTTTTCATTCTTCTACAAATGCCTGATCGTGGCGTAAGAGAGGCAGTGGTTAAAAATGCAAGGGGGAATGGGTCTACATTTTAGGCATCAACATTCAGGGGCAAATGTGCTAAAAAATGGCAGTCAAACAACATGGCTTCTGAGGTGAGAACATAGCGAAAACAGGATGGCTACTTTCTGTGTCAATGTAGAAAAGAGCTGAGGTGGCCTTGGATGAACACTATGCAAAACTTCTCTGCGGTTTCCAAGGCCCAAGGAGCACAATTTTAGGAAACTGCTCTGAAGAAATCAGCTTAAACAAGAGGTTTAATTTCTCTTTTTCCCGCAGCCCCATGAAATTGTTTCCCATTCATTTCTGGCTCTTCCTGAAGACATTTCCACATGACGACACAGGGAGGGCACATTTGCAAATCACATTCAGGCTGGCGAGAGAGATTGAAATTGAAGTATCAGCAGTTTGCAAAAGGAAGGCTTTTTTCCTCCCTTCCCAGCTCTGTTACTACCTTATTCAATTTACACTTTATTTTGAAGCACGTGTGTAGAAATAAGCAAATTATTAATTCAAGCTCATTTTCAATTTTGTGCTTGGCCTGCAAACCCCTGACATCTCTCCCAGTTCCCCAGGAGGACTGCTGAAGCCTTGGTGATAGGCTGAGGTGGGCATATTCATTATTCAATATGAGCTGCAAGCACTTTGATGTTTCATGTGAGCATGTGGCAGAACTGGTTGGGGGGAGTGCCATTCAAGGGAATATGGTCTGGGCTACTACCATTTTTGTGTGTAGCTGAAGGCTTAACATTAGCTGTGCTCACATTTCAAGGGTAATTCCATTGAGAATCCTGGTGGCCACCAGGTGTTTTTGTCTCTGTGACATGTCCTATTTCTCTGTGCAGGGGAGCACTTCTTGAGCCAGGCCATATGCTCAGCATTGCGGGGGCTGTGTGTGTTCCTGCTGGAGCGCTGGGAATAATGAGATCCTGAGCAGCAAAGGGCAGAGTCCCTGGGAAGCAGCTGTACTGTGGAGTTGGGGGCTGAGGCTCTGGGAGCATTTCTAGATGGTGTCTGCGTCATCTGCCAACACCTCCTCCATTCCGCTGGTGGGCACCCACCCCGTTGGAAAGAGCCTTGGACCTTATGCTCCACTGTAAGAGAAATGTGCTGCCCATTCTTCCTCACACACCTAAAAATGTCTTTTCCTCTGCTTATGAACTTGTAGGTTGCCACCAAGCTTTGGATCATAGAATTTTAGAACAGAAAAGTCGTCAGAGTTCATTGTTTTACATGCCCCCCCACCATTTCTACCTATGTGGAAATTTGGGATTGCAGAGGGTTAGGTGATTTGTCTGGGACACACAGCTCGTTAGATGCAGCCCACAGACCCCAGAGAGATGGATTCTTCAGTTGAGTGCTCTTTCTACTAAGATAGCAAAAACCTAGAACAGTCCTTGGAACACAGGGAGAGATGAAAGCACTTTTTGTAAACTGTAATATCTCCCCAAATGTTTGGTCTAAGATGTATTCATACTCAACATCTTTTCATTTTCAAAACCTTTTCCATCAGAGGGCCTGAGAAATGCTGTCTTGGTTATCTGAGAGAGCATGTCTGTGGCTTTTAGAGTCCCGGAGGCTGAAGGTATCCCTCCCCCATCCCCAGTGTTTTATGGAGGGCCGGCTCAGGTCTTCCGTGGCTGATTTGTGAACAGCATTATCAGTGGACGCTGTGGGATGAGAACAGTCTGTGTGTTTGGAATAAACAATGAATAAGCTGGCATTGAGTTATCAGGAAAAATAACAATGAAAACGTCTTGGGTGCCCTCACCCCAGCCATTCTAAATCTTTTTTTAAAGCAACAGACCTGCAGCTGATCTGCTGGGCTGCTTCTCTGATTTTGCTTGCTTGCAGCAGACTCCAGTGCCTAGTTAACTGGCAGACAAGGACACTCAGGGCATGAACAGAATGTAGCTAAGGAGTACGGGAGATGGGGTGTCTTCACTGAACTGCTGGGCGAATTAGCACAACTCTCTGTTAGGGTAAAAAGTGAAGTTAAGAGACATGAAGACTTAGAAACTGATTTTCCTCAGAGCAGAGTTAAAGAAGCTTCTGAATTCCCAGTGTGCATTTGTTTTAGCTTCAGTTTACACACACACACACACACACACACACATTCTCTCATACACACACTCACACTCAGGGTTGTGTTCATTGTCACACGCCAGGTGTGGCTCTAAAGCAGTGGTTTTCCTAGGGTGCTCTGAGCGACCCTGGGGTCCTGAGACCCTTTCAGGGAGGCTGTAAGATTAGACTATTTTCATCATATAGCATTAAGATACTATCCATCTTTCTTACTCTAATCCCTTCATAGTGTGCAGTGAGTTTTTCAGAATATAAGACACGTGGTTGACAGCAGATTGAGTGTAGGGGCAGGAATGAGAGTCTGGCAATCTGGTAAGCCAGACATCAAAGGGATTTGCAAGGATATTAAATAATGCCATTATCTTGCTAAATTTTGTTTTGTTCTGCAAAACCATGTATTCATGTTACATAAAAATATGCTAGTTATATATATTAACCTGTAGTGGATTTATTATTATTTTATAATGAATCAATGAACACTTCACACATTTCTCACTTTTAATTTCTAATATGGTAAATATCAATAGCCATAGTTCACATAAACTGCTTTGGCGTCCCCTGTAATTTGAAAAGCGTAGGGGAGTCTTGAGGCCAAATAGTCAAGGATTGCTGCTCAAAAGCAATGAGACGTTCTCCGTCTCTTTCTCTCAAACAGATGCTGTAGCATACATTAAGTGAGGGTTTTCCCTTTCCAAATCGTCACTTTGAAATCCTATATTCCTAGTCTAGTGACGTCATTGCTCAGTCCCCTTCTAAATCTCCCCTTTGGTGCTGTCTTGTTGGCCAGTTTTTGAGCTTCCCAGAAAACCCAGTTTTATGATTTTATCTTCGAGCTGGTTTTTGATCCATAATGCACTGTCTCCATCGAGAACCTATGTTGCTAATCAAACCAGGCTTCAAATGACTTTGGACTCTTTCCAACAATAAAATTCATCACTCAAGGGACCCACATCTGCAACCAATAAGTTGTATCAGAAGGCTGTGCCTGAGTTCAGAATGCAGGTCCTCAAAAGGAGTTTAAAAATGTTTAATAACAGCAGTATCATGGGAATTATGTAGCTTTCAAAGATTCTGCTTTGGGGAAGAATAACTTTTATTGAGAATGCTTAAGTCCTGGCATAATTGTTAAAACTTGTTCTCATTATTTTAGGATTTTATCTCATAAAGCTCAGAATTACAGGACATACTCTCAGAGTTTGTATTTTCAAGCAGAATGCTTATTTGTACACTACAATGAATTCTTGTGAATTGTCAAATACTTTTTGGCTGAGTAAAGATTAGATCTTGTTTCAGTCTCTGTGAGAAAACAGAAACAGATATGCACAGTGAATTCCTCGCTCCACTGGTGTCTCATTGACCCTCAGCAGGATGGTAAGCCTGTTTGTGATAATTTTAAAAAGATGCATTGTTTTCTGCATTCGGTTGCCTGGTGATTCCATTTTAGAACAATTTGTACATTTTTTATAAACCTCACCCGAGGATATGTTTATTGGAGAGAGAGAGAGAGAGAAAGAGAGAGAGAGAGAGAGAGAGAGAGAGGAGAGAGAAAGAGAGATGTGAGAAAGAAATATTGATTGGTTGCCTCTTGTATGCATCCTGTGCCCTGAACAAGAATCAAACCCACAACCTTCTGGCGTACGGGATGACACTCCAACTGAGCCACCTGGCCAAGGCTGTACAGTTTTTTTTTGGAAAAATATAATGGTGGGGTGCTTTGCAAATCTCTTAGGAAAGAGCAATCTCAGCATTTCTTGTTAGAATCTCCTTTCACTAGGCTGTGTAGCATCCTTTGCAGGTGAATTGCCCAGGGCAGTTTTGGTGGTGACCACAGCAGGATTGAAGTGTTAAATGCAGTCAGTACTCTGAACAAGGGAGGATTTCCTTTTCTTCTGTGGGGCTCTTTTGCTTTGTTTATCAATGAGTTTTAAACAGAAAACACCTTAAAAATACAGAGGCTGGTGACTTACCAGAAACAGAGGCATTTTCAGAAACATCAGGGCCCAGGTCTGCATTACTGTAATATGTGACATTAGTGCTTTTTTTTTTAATGGGAAACTACATGAGTTGATGGGTTATAAACTGCCTCTCCTATCTGTTTACTCACTTCTGTCCAGTTTTCCACTTCTCCAGGTGCAACCTCTGGCGTGTGCAATTTACTTAGAGATATCAGTATATCATGTGTTCGATATACCTACATACAGGAAAACAAAAAAGGAACAACTAAACACTTATGTGTACTTTCCTGGAAACATTATGTACATTATAGTTATTATTTTGTGTGCACATATCATTACATATTTTGTGTTCTCGCATAGGACTACTACTTTATCACTTCCCAATAGGACACCGAAGCCCAGGTGAAGTACCTTGTGAATAACTAAAGGCTAATGACGAAGTTGAGATTTAGACTCTGTTCGGCCACAAAGCACAAACTCTTTGCAGTCCATCAAGTTGTTTGTTTCCTCCCTTAGTAAAACAGTTGAGATAGAAGTTTTTTGTTTTTCTTCTTAAATAGTTTAAGCTCTACTCTGAGAAATAAGTCTTGATGAGCTGTTCTGGTGTGTATGTCTCCCCAAAACGTACTACTTAAATTCATGACCATATGGGTACTGATTTTTAAAAAAATATATTTTATTGATTATGCTATTACAGTTGTCCCATTTCGGATGAGTACTGATTGATTAGGGGATGGGGAGGCTAGGTATTTTCTTGGGGAAGGGCCCACATTGTGCTGGAGAGATGAGGCAGTGCATTGAGATTTGTTCTAATTCATATACGCATTGTATTAGTTTCCTATTGCTGCCACAACAAATTACCAAAAATTTAGTATCTTAAAACAACATGAATCAATTTTTTTATTGTCCTGTGGATTAGAGGTCTGACATGGGTCTCAGTGGGTGAAGTTCAGGGTGTCAGCAGGGCTGTGTTCCTTTCCGGAAGCTCTAGGGTTAGCTGTCTCATTCCTTGCCTTTTTCAGCTTCCAGAGGCTGTCCACGTTCTTTGACTTGTGGACCCCTCCTTCCTTGTACAAGCCAGCATCGCTGCATCTTTCAGCCCATCTTCTGTAGTTACACTTCTCTCTCACTGACTAGGGAAGGTCCTCTGCTTTTGTGAGTAGATTGGGCCCCCATGAGTAATCCAGGATAATCTCCCTGTCTCAAGGCCCTTAACCTTAATCACATTTGTGAAGTTCCCTTTGCCACATAACTTAACATATTCACAGGGCTGGGGGCTGCCAGTACAGATATCTTCGAGAGGCCATTATTCTGCCTACCACATTTACCACACCTGGCTAAGCATGCGGGTGTGCCCATGCACCAGTCTGTCCCAAAAGAGATGCCTAGTGTCAAAATGAACCAAGTTTAATGCTGAACTAGTGACTTTATTCAACCAGTATTTATTAAGTCTGTTGGGCACTCAGTGTTTACTGAGACCTTTTTAATGAATAGATTTTATATTTTCTAGAACAGTTCTAAGGTTATAGAGAAACTGAACAGAAAGCACAGAGACTTCCCATGTACTTTCTCTCCCCTCCCACTCATTACTCACTATTTCTTTCCTTTTTTAAAAAGGTTTTATTTATTTTTAGAGAGGGGAAGGGAGGGAGAAAGAGAGGGAGAGAAACATAAATGTGTAGTTGCCTCTTACACGCCCCCTACTGGAGACCTGGCCTGCAACCCAGTCATGTGCCCTAGACTGGGAATTGAACCAACAACCCTTTGTTCATAGGCCGGTGCTCAATCCACTGAGCCACACCAGCCAGGGCAGATATGGTATATTTCTTACAACTGATGACTCAATATTGTCTTTAACTAAACTCCATAGCTTACAGTAGTTTCATTCTTTATGCTGTAGAATTGTATGGATTTTGCCAAATGCATAATGTCATGTATCCACCGTTACAGTATCATACAGAATTGTTTCACTGCCTTGAAAGTCCTCTGTGTTCCACCTGTTTATCTTGTTGCCCTGCCTCTGGCAGCCATGGATGTTTTCAGTCTATAGGCTGGCTTTGCCAGGATTTCATACAGCTGGCATCATGCAGACTTTTCAGGCAGGCTTCTTTCCCTTAGAGATATGCATTCAAGATCCTCCATGTCTTTTCATGGCTTGATAGCTCATTTGCTTGTATTGCTGAATAATATTCCATTGTATGGATGTACCATAGTTTATTTATCCATTTATTTACTAAGGGACATCTTGGTTGCTTCCAGTCGTTTGCAATAACCAAAGCTGCTATTAACATTTGGGTGCAGGTTTTTGGGTGGACATAAGTTTCCAACTCATTTAGGTAAATATTTAGGAGTGTGATTGTTGGATCTTACAGTAAGACTCTGTTGAACTTTATAAGAGAATTCCAAAAGATCAATGGTTTTTAACTTAGAATTTCCAAATAATTGGGGAAAGTTGAACTGGCAGTGTTTTGGGCCTGCTCTCAAAACTTAGACTAGAAAAGTTCTGACTTAACGACTTTTACATATTGAGGTTCTGAGTTAGGATTGCTTTTACAAAGGATTCTGCTGCTAAAAAACAATTTGGCTCTGGCCAGCGTGGCTCAGTTGGTTGGAATGTTGTCCTGTAAATCAAAAGGTCACAGGTTCGATTCCAGTCAGGGCAGATGTTTATATTGTGGGTTGATCCCTGGTTGGGCCATTTGTGAAAGGCGGCCAGTTGATGTTTCTCCTCCTCCCTTCCCTTTTCTTTAAAATCAATAATCATGTCCTCAGGTGAGGACTAAAAAAGAAAAAGGAAAAAGAAACAAAAACCAATAAAGAACTTGAAAGCTTTTGAAAAGCTAATGTGCCACTCACTACAAAGGTCCTCTCCTCCCACCTTCTCCTCCACTCTTGAACTTGACTGGGAGCCCCAGAGGTGAATTGCATTGTATGGGTTGGGGCATAATTTGAAGGACTTTGATTATCACCCTGCAGTGGACCAGGTGCTGATCACACTGTTAAGAACAGGCAAACCTTTTCTCCTGGAGAAAGATAACATTGCAGTCTGAAACACAATGAAATTATCGTCCTAACTATAACGTATGAGAGTGCACTGCAGTAGAACATAACTCCCTAAGGGCTTATAACTCTGCCATTATTTGTCTAGATAAATACACATACCATACACTCACGTACACACTCATGTACAGTCCTCTGACAGCTGATATGCACAACCTTAGTTGACTCTTTTAAGTTGCTATAGAGCCTGTGTCTTAGTAATTTGAAGGGGTGACTTCAGCATGGGTTTGAATCCTAGTTCCACTACTTACTTCCTGTGTGACCTTGAGAAAATTATTTCTCCTCTCTAAGCCTCAGTTTCTTCATACACAAAATGGAGGTAATAGTAACATTTACCTTGTAGGGTTGTTGTGTGGATATCATGTGAAGATGCACATAAAGCCCAGTTCTGAGCACATAGTAAGTTCTCAGTAAATGCTAGACAGGCAGGAGACCACCTTTCCTTTCAAACTCCCACCTGGTGGTGAGAGGGGCCGTTTTCCCCAAATGAGATCCCCGCAGTAGGATGGTGTTTAATAGCCTCCATGTTCTCTCACTCCAGGATTCCTTTCACCCTGACAACTGATTTATTTAACCCCTGTCCTCTACCCTCTCCACCTTTCCAGCTCACTCCTTTCTAGATTTCAGTTTCATCCCAGGCGCAGGAAGATGGTTTTAGGGCATCCAAGGATATGTGCTCATTGGCCTGGTTGGGTCAGTTCTTGCACCTGGTTTCAGTCTGAGCCTGACAGCTGACCTCTTCCCTGGCTGAATTGCTGCCACATGTTCCTCTTCCTTAATGATATTAAATGGTTTTTTTTCTCTGCGTGGATTCCTGCCTCTGAACTCATGTTCTCCCCATACCTGGGTCATCAGAAAAGTGCCCCCCACCAAATCTGTGCTCACCACTGAATGCCTCTCATCCAGCTGTAAACTGGTCCCTGTCCTGCGCCAGATTGGACCACTTCTTGGCACCTGGACTAACAGTTCTTTGTGCCTCTTATCCTGGATTGACATGCCTTCAGCTACACCTTGCAAGGCAGTCATGCCTCTTAGCCCAACTGCATTTTTTGACTCCCGAACTCCACTGTATCTTGCAATCTGTCTCAATACTTGGCCCTGACCCTTCCTCAGTCTGACCTACTCCAGTATGGTCAGAGGCCTGAAACTGGTACTAGGACGTGAGCTACTACAGGCTACAGAACCTACATGCCTTGACATAACTTACAAATTGGTCAAAAATGTATTTTTCGTATAGGGAAGTGAATTATTCAGGACTTTGGCAGAAAACAGATGCCATATTAAAGATAGTAGTTGGAGGGCTATCTGAAAATGTGTGGGTAGGGTTTGGGGAAAGCAACAAGGCACAGGGCAGAACTGCTGGGCTAATCCCAGCAGAGAGTTATTACACCACCGGGCCTGGGGAAGCAGGGAAAAAGCAGTTACCGGAACCCCAAGAGAGACAGAATATGCATTATGGAGATAGGGCCTTTGACAAATACTGGGACTTTCATGTACTGAGGCATGCAGCCAGCTCAAAGCTACTATGCTGGGAGACTGTCAGTAAAGTAGATATTTTTATCTTATTCTTTTTCTTTCCTTTGATATACTGATATTCCCATTGGCTGAGCCTACCCGGAAGACTGAGATGAAGAAGCCCATTGGTTCAGTTACACAGGTTACCCAGTGCAGTGAGAAGTGTGAATAGTGGATCCTGAAAAGACAAACAGAAGCCAGGGGCCAGCATGCTATGCGTGACATCTGGCCATGTATGGCTGTGTTTTTTAAAAACGCTGAGCATAATTATGACAGTGTTAGTATTAAGGACGTTCTGCACCATCTCGATGGCCGTATGGTTTATATTGACTTCTATGATAGCTGACTACAATTCAGGCAGAGTTGTGTGGGATTGCAGATCTACCACTTTAGCAATAATAACAATGTTGTTTTGAGCCTGTCTTTTGCTGACAGATCAAAGGCAATGACACCTTTGAAGAGATGTGTTGAGGGTGGGAAGAGAATCTATTGTTTTATTTATGATTATTAAGTAAATGCCATGGGTTGAGTCACAGTACTCAAAAAAGGCTCATTTCTTCAGCTTCAGTAATTTATAATTTTATGGTCTTGTAGAAGTATAAAATCTTTATTCATAAATTCAAAAGATGTGCTACTTGAAAAAGGATAATACAGGTCCAGAAAAACTAGATTTTCAAGATAGGTAAATGAAGAAGTTATTCATACCAATGCATATTTATTGCTTCTCAAAGCAATTGAATAGCTGAATCATAGTAATTAAACATAAAAAGGACTTGATTTTCAGAATATAATTTTCCAGGATGCATTTTTGAGTAAAGAAAGGTAGATTGATATTAATAATATTTGTAAAAATGAACAATATTTAGGATTAGTAACAACCTCATTGACTCTGGTTGGAAGGATCCTTGAAGGTACATGGTATGCCCACTCAGCTAATGTCTAAATGACCTCTTCTTTAACCCTACAAAGGGTCATCCAAGCTATGTTTGACATTATTTCACCAGCAAATAACAGTTGTTGTGGTTCAGATAAACATAGTCTTAATTTATCAGAATAATGTGGCTAATTGCATTATAATTGTCTATTATTAGGATAGAAACTTGCTAGTGGTATGAAAATAATTAATTAGATTTGAACTGTAAGAGTCCTCATTTGCATCAGATAGTTTTGATTGGGAGATAACAAGGTAGAGGACGGGCTGGATTGAGATGAAACTGCTGGCGTTGAACTTGAAAGAGTGAGGAGCCTAACACCTCCCTTCAGATAGTCAAGGAGCATGATGCCCATTTCACAGATGCTATGAGAGGCCCTCCCAAGGGTTAGCATAATACCCAAGGCTATGAAATTGGTGAGTAGGAACTTGAACACATAACACCCTCTTGAAGGTCAGGGTTTCTTAGACGAACTTCTAAGGGGCAATAAGCATGGGGAGAGGCTGTCTGGCTGGTGTGGGGGTATACTTTGCAGAGTGTCCTTTTGCTACATGGCATTATCGTGAGGCCCCTAAATAAGGGGACTAGAGGTAATCATGGTTCAATGTTGGCCTGGTGTTAAAAACCTGTTAGATGGGGTTCGAGAAATGGCCATTTTTCATTCTCATTTCTAGAAGAGGAAGGGGAAGGCCTGTATGTGTACCTGTAAATTCTGTCTTTTACAAATAGCCTAATGGAGAGAAGAAGATAAAAATAGCCAATGCCATTTTCTTACTGGATGCAATTAGCTGACCAAATATGTCAATTTGGTAGATTCATCCATTTAGCAAAAATATTACTGTGGTTAATATAAGTGATTCCTTTCCTCCATTTCATACATATTATTGTGGCTTCCACTTTTTCTGGTAATTAATCCCCTGGAGTTCTCATTCCGACCTTTCAAAGGCAGTCCCAGTTTTCACAGATCACATGATCATCCCCACTGCCAGGCCATAGATGATCCCGGCTCAGCCGCCTTCAAATTTCTGGGGCAGGTTGCCAGGCTGCCTGCTGGAGATGCTAGCCCTGTGGAACAGATCCAAGAATCTGCATTTTTAACAAGCTCTCCAGATAATTCTGATACTCCTCTAGGTATGGGGACTAATGGTCAAAGATTATGTTTCCAGGAAATTCCAGATATAATTTTCTCCCCAGCCTTTAAGAGTCCTTGGAAAAAATATTAGTGTTCCAAGTTAATACTTAGGGACTCTCATTTTTGCAGGGCAGAACTATGGGACTGGTGAGTGGGGAAGTGGGGAGCTGGTGGGGTGGGGGTTGGAGTGGGGCTGTGGAAGACGGTGGTGGTGACAGGCTTGAGGGATGAGGACTCTGCAATTAAAAGGTCTGGGGAATACTCAGAAAGAGACTCAGCCCTGACTGCTATGGCTCAGTTGGTTGGATATCCTCCTACAATGTGAAGGGTCACTGGTTCCATTCCTGGTCACAGCGCATGCCTGGTTTTCGGGTTCTGGCTCCCATCTCGACACAATGGATGTTTCTCTCCTACATGGATGTTCCCTTCCCACTCTTTCTCCTTCCCTTCCCCTCTGTCTAAAAAATTAAATAAATAATTAAAATCTTTTTTTAATAAAGAGAAAAACTTGTCCCATGTGACAAGTGTGCTTTGGGTCAGCTCTGGATGAGTGAACACAGCATGTAACCTTTGATATCTTACTTCCTTTGAGATGAAGGTGGTGATAGTAAGTGGGGTAGAGGGATTTTAGGTTTCAAGAATTGATATGGTATTATGATTTTTATCCTCTTCTCAAACTAAGGAACAAAATCGAATAGTTGTGTCATCTAACCAGCAAGTCTGAGTACTGAACGCAGTCTTTGAGAACGGTTATTAGAATTTATTAGACGTGAAAATATCTGATTTCATTGTGAGGAGGCCACTTTTGGAATTTGATGGTGGAAATTTGAATGTTCCAGTTTGTAAATACTGTGTTATTCTTGACTTTGAAGAAAGTAGATGCATAATATTTGAGAATGTTCAACACCCCTAAAAGGAATAGAGCCCTCATGTATGGTGGGAAAGTGGAAGCTGGCGTAACTGTGGGGTTCCTGCTGGGCCCTGGGTGCTGGGCCCCAGGCTGAGACTAGAGGGATGGACGCTGGCACTGCCCCTCCCAGCTGTGCGGACAACAGCCAGAAAGCCCAATGATAGGCAGTATTTCAACATTTTTTAGGTTATAGGAGATTTCTCCCCAAGCTTAAGACATTAGCTTCTCCTTGAATTGTGCCTTGTCCATTTTTCTTAAGAGTACGACACATTAAACTGTGATTTACTCATCGTTGTAATTAGATACAGTGATTAGAATCCCCTTCATCTTACTCTGCAGTTTTCCTTTATGGGGAATTATGAAAGAATAATAGGTAAAAAGTTCAGAATGGGGTAAAGAATAAACAGAATGCTGAATGGTAAAAGGAGACAGAATGCTGAATGGACAATAAAATATTTAGTGCTTTTCAATTAACTGTTCTCATGATTAGTACACTAGTATATTATATCATAAAAATCATGTCTATTAATTTTTTGCAGCCATTATCTTGACTATGATTTACTCCCCTCAAATCATTAACAATGCCATTAAAAAGGTGGATGGAGATGAGCATCCTGGAGAGAGTTCAGGGATGTAACAGGATTATTGTTCAGGGTCACAGAGATGGAAACCCAGCAAATGGAGGGAAGGGGGTTTGGGAGTGCGGTACTCACGGAGCGGGGGAAATAGAAGAGGAAGGCCCAGAGCCTCTGGGTTTGAAAGACAAGTTGGTCACTCCATGCTGTGTCAGGGAAGAGTGCCTTAAGTAAGGCCACACTTCCTTAATCCGTGGGAGGCGTTGGTTGTGGAAAGCCCAGTGACTTGGAGAGCATGGGTTTTTCTCATGGTGGAATTTCGTGTGCATGGGAAGGAGAAGATAAATATGTGTGTGTACAAGAGTCCCCAGGGTCCTATTGGAAGCAATGAAGCATTCTTGTTCCAGGTTATGCTGGCTGCTTGAGGGCAGCGTTTCCATCCAGCCAAAGAAAGGGCCGTGACTCTTCATAAATAGTTCTCTTCTTTGGAAAATGAGATAAGCTGTATCACCAGAAAAGTGTTAGCCAAGCAGTCCAGTGAAACCAATGCTCTGTAGGCTTGTACTGCTGCCGTGAATTTTGAGACATTTACTTGTGGAAACTTCTTTCCTTCTTTTTATCTGCCTGTGTGTCTCTCTCCAGTAATCAATATTCTGTTCCCCAATCTATTATTGGTTCTGCATCATTAGAGTCTTGACGTATCTTTTGGCTATATTTAAACAGAAATTTTATTACAATGAACAGCAATGATTGGAAGAGTCCCGTTCTCCTCATTAGTACCTGGAATAACCAAAAGCTCTTAGTGGATATAGAATCTATTTTAGTTCAGGTTATGAGACTCTAACTTTCTATTAGAGCCGCTCAGAGCGCATGCTGTGGAAGGGCCACTGAGTTCATTTTATATTTATATCCTGCAGGTCAGTGGTAGAGGCCAGAATCTGAAGCCTCTGGTTTTCAAGTTTTAAACAGATCTTTTCCAAATAAAGTTTGGCCACAAGACATGTCCTCATAAAGCAAGTTAATCTGTCACAATTTCGTAAGTAGGAAATTGGGACTGACTAATCAATCAGACAGCATTTTTAGCAGCTTAGTGTACTTATGAGATAATAGCATATTTAAGTTTTCATTTTAAGCAGGAAACATAACATTTCTCCTTACTGTTAATACCAGTCAGGGAAGTCAGCATAGTTGCTCATAGCCTAATCTCTAAAGATTTGTTCAAAACCTCAAGAAATCCTAATAAAAAGTTAAAAAAAATCTTTACCCAAGAACATTGCTTTTAGGGAGAGAGGCAGGGAGAGAGAGAAACATTGATGTGTGAGAGGAGCATCAATTGGTTGCCTCCTAAATGTGCCCAGATTGGGGATCGCTCACGCCCAGATGGGGGATGGAACCTGCAACCCAGGTATGTGTCCTGACCGGAATCAAACTTGCAACCTTTTGGTTATAGAAAGATGGTCCAACTGAGTCACGCCAGCCAGGCCTAAAAAGAAATTTTAATAATAATATTTTATAATCCAGGAATTCAGGTGTCATAGGTATTTTTCTAGATAACTGTCTCCCTAATTCCCATTATGAGATTATATATAAGAATTATATATGTAATAGATATTTATATGACTTATTATATATTTATTTGTATATAACAAATATGTACATGTTATATTATAAAATTTATATTTATGTAAATAATATAATTTCAGTGTATAATTTAATGTGATTATGTAATTTATGTATATATTTATAATTACACTAGCAGCTATATAAGTGAATAAATGGGCAGTGGTCCAAACCACATATGGCCATCACTTTCATGATCTCTCTGACCATTTCATCTGAATCAAATTGTGACCAGTTTTAGTCTTCAGACTACAACCAGTAGCTTATCTGTGTTAAGTTCTGGTCATTGGCATAACTATAGAGTCACAAGTGACAGAGGAATGAAGGTCCCACTTGCCTTATGGTTCCCATGCTTCTAAGAGTGGGAGCTCCCTGCAGAAATGTGGGGAAATTTCCTTTGTGCAGTAGCCAGCAGGCTGGCACCCGCTGTCTAAATTACAAGAAATCTGTTTTCAGGAATGTTTCCTGTAGGAAAGGAACTCTACAAAGCACATCCATTCTGCAACACGAAAATCATAGCACCAAATGTCTGGTAAGGGGCAGCCTACCGCAGGCCTTCTCCAAAGCCCTGAGTCAAGACCTTTTTATACCAGGGCCATTCGTGGTCATGAACTCTTCCACGGAGTTGGCAGCAGCACCCTCTACTCTTATTCTCTCTGTCGGCATGCCAGAACAATGGTTGTCAATGTTGGCTGTGTATTAGAGTTTACAAACTACAAATTCTTGAGTCCTACCTATGGAGATTCTGATCCAGCTGTTTTGGGGTGGGCCTTAGGCATTAGCATTTTTTAAAATCTTCACAAGTGGTGACTACAATTTCCAGGCAGAGTTAAGAATTACTGCCCTAGGTAGTATAAAAGCAAGGCTAATACTATCTTACTTGCACATACAACAGGCAACTTAAAAATTTTGAAAACTCACAAAGGAGCTGTGTCTGCTTGTGGCGTATCTAGCATTCTCCTTCCAGCAAACAGCCCTACTCATTTACAAATAAGGTGGGTAAATCTTATGCCTAACTCTAGGGTCCTTCTTACCTCTTACCAATAGAAACTGTTGTTCCTTCTTTAATCAACCACTTTCTTCTAGTCTAGAGGTGGGCAGAGCGTTCTTTGCTTACTGGTTGAACTCTCACCAGAGGGTGAGTGTCCATTGTCAGAAGGAATCCAGGTGGCTGAATCCTGGTTGTTAATCTCCTCTCAGATGAAAGGGGTGCTCAGCCGCTCTTAGGCATGTTGATCCTGCCGTCCACATGGCTAAGAGAGGTCAAGCTCATGGTTCATACTCTTACAAAGCATGGTCGTATTTTGTTACGCCATGTCTAGCCTAGGAGCAGTTGGTAGACGTTATCCTGACCATAAGACAGGGAATAACTCACCTGAATAATATGCCAAGTGTTATTTGATATCTCTAGGGAAGGGTTTCTTAACAGCAACACTAATGAAATTTGGGATTGGATAACTCTTTGTTGTGAGGGCTGTTCTGTGCCTTGTAAAATGTTTAGCGACATTGCTGGGCCTCTTTCTACTAGATGCAAGTAGCAACCCTCCCACCCAAGTCATGACAATCACGAATGTCTCCAGACATGACCAAATGTCCCCCAGGGGACAAAATCACTGCTAGTTTAGAGCATTTATCAATGCTCCAAAAGGAAACTTTGCAAATTAATCATTATGAATCACAGCAGGGCTCATTGTTAGCTCTTTTTATGTTGCATTGTATCCACTTGTTACTGTGTTTAGAATAGTACACTTCTCTAGATTTACTGGGGTACTGCTTGAATGCTGTCCTCCAATAGGTCTGCTTACCTGAGATATTTTCCTGAAGGTTTATTGAGGATGTTCCTGGGGTACCTGTTAGGGAACTAGGGAAGAGGTTTGGATAGAGGAAGATTTGAACTGCTGGTCAATTGAGATAGGGCCTCAGCCAATTCCATGGGGAAGTCTGGAGCTAGGATGTTGTTTCAGAATTGTCCCAAGTTGAGGTGAGGAGGCCACACCTTTGAACCTTCTCTGTCAGCCAGTCATTGAGTTTGAGCTTACCTCTTTCTCCCCACCCCAGGGTTAAGGGTGGGGGGTAATCTCAGTAAGGCAACCACCTTTAGTCAAAGGCAATTCTTATAGACGGACTTGGCCATGATCTGGTCAGGGGCCAACACTCCAGATAGCAAGGTGAAGGAGAGTCTTGGCCCTGAAGAGTGATCTGGGCAGCACACCACAGGTGAAAAAAAAAAACAGGTTTAAGTCATTTAAAAGAAGCTCCAGGGCTGGGAGTATGAGAACAGAAGAACAATTGTAGTCCACATGCAAGTGGGACTATACTGGGGACCTATGTTGGGTGACACCAGCCAAAGGGCATTACTAATGCAGAACATACTCTTCTGGTTTCTTATTGGGAGCGATCTAGTCTTTGTCTTCCATGATCTGTCATCTCAGAGCCAGAAATTACATTAGGGAAAGCACATTTTGAATGGTATTGAAAGAACATGATTCCCGCGGAAAGACAGATAGAGCTAAAGGGTGACAAATGATGGATGATCCCTGACACTGTTTAGGCAAAATGTCACCTGTCACCATTATGGGCCAACATATGTAATAAGAAGGCTGCTTATCAAAGCAGACTCCTGGTAGCATTGCTAGGCAGGTTCCCGTAGCCCCAGAGGCCATGGCTGCAGCATATTTAACATTTAGAAGCAGCTTGCTAACAGCAGCTAAACATCTATTTGGAGCATGTAGCTGCATGCTTATAAAGTTATGTTGGTCGGAATAATGGGTTGAACTTTTGTGCTGGCCGTACCTCCTTCGGTAATGCCAGGGAAGCTCAGAGGTGTGCGGTTAGCTCTTGAGATTCGTTCCAGTTGCAGCAGAGGGTAAGAGAATCAGAACACGGAGGAGAAAAAGAGAGGGAAGAGGATGAGGAAAAAAAGAAAAATAGAGTAGAGGAGAAGCTGATAAAGAAGATTCTAGAATGCTTAATTCTAATAGAAAGGGGCTAAGGTTTCATAGTATAATGTTTATATAGCTAGTAACATTTTCTGTTGTTTCATTTGACACTCCCAGGTTCTTACCATGGGTTCACTCAGGACATTTACTCTTCTTTTCTTACTCACTGCCGACAGACACACCTACCCCTCTTACTTTACTCATGACAGAAACGGCAAACCCCCCAGAATGTGATGTTCTTTTCTTTTGCTGTTCTTTTGTACTGTTTTCAATGGTATTTTTATTCTTCTGGGTAGGTTCTAATTTGCTCTTTGGAGAAACCTCGTGCTCAGAGGTGGCTACAGGATTACTATCTGATTGGGTGAGGGACCTCAAGGAAGCTGTCTGGAAGTGGCATTTGTGTAGCAAGCATGCTATTACATCCATTTATTGGGGTCACATGGGAGGTGGCTTATAGAAGTATGGAGAACCCCTCAGCCCCAGGTTACCCTTGGACTGGCCGTGCCTGCGATATGGGAAGACAGGGTGATAATCATTTTTACAGAAATAGGGAACTGAACCGAGTTTCTTGTTATGAAGGCATCCTCAAGTTCTTTATCAGAAGCCACCAGGCCCTTCCCAGCCACCTGAAAACTCGTGCAGTCTGCTCTCACAGCATAACCAGTCCTGGAGATGAATCACTGGTAGCACCTTTACTGTCCTTACCGTCTTGTTCTGCTAGGGACAGAGCCACCGTTGCCTTTCCCCAAGAGGCCAGGGCTTTGACCGGCAGCTTGCCTGGTGTGTGACACAAGAGCTTTCAGTGTGGTGAGGAGGGAGACAGGATGGACTGGAGGTGACAGGTACAGATGGGTAGTCTGTGGGGAGCAGAGTTCAGCAATTTAGAACTCAGACAGCCCTACTGTGCTGCGTGGGCCTTGGTGAGCGCTTCTCAGTTTATCAAACAGCACTCTCCCTCCCTCTCCACGAGCCCCCGCAGCTGTCCCTCCGAGCAGTGTGGGAAGACAAAAACAGCTGTGTGTGTTAGCAGCTTCAGCTGTTCCCACAGCGGTGCTGCACCGCAGCATCCCAGGAGTCATCAAATATTTAGGAGGATGTTGTAGACCTTTGTATCTCAGCCACAAATGCCATGTGCTCAGGTTTGGATTCCACTGGGTTCTTGTTCAAGTTACCAGAAAATTGTGAGAAAACCGGAAAGGGCTCTTCCACCAAATGGTACGGTGCTATCAGATCAACTCTGTCTTTATGCTCAGCGCACAGTCACAGCTTTCCAGTGTCTTGTTCCAGAAAACTAAACAAGGACAGTACTGCAATAAGAGTCTGTCTGTCCCAGATGAAAAACACTTGAGAATATTTCTTTCTTATGATAATCTATTCACTGGATGTCGTAGTCTGGTCCTCTGGGAAGAGTCACACGCTATAACCCATCCTGCAGATGAGATTGTGTATTTAGAGTTGGCCTTGGCTATAAATTGGAAAAACTACAAGCTGCCTGAAAATCCCCTGGTGACTCTGGATGCTGAGAAGGCAGCTGGGGGTGCTGAGAAGCATGTGCTGCTATAGCAAAGTGTGGTCTAAATTTCCACTAAATATTTCCTCTCAGATGTGTGACTTCTTTGAGGGAGAGATATATAGTTCTTGTAATCTGGGACTGGAATACCCACTTGGGATAAAATTTGGTCTCCATTTAAAGCTCTTTTTTCCCCTTTAATAGCTTAAATATCTTTCTTAACACAGTTAAAATGGCTTCAGAGTTTTGTCTTTTCTGGATGACAGGAAAGCCAATTTTTAGAGATTTGCGTTGCAGCTTAATATTATGTCATTGGTTCGGTGTCGGCCAATGGGAAGATTAAGTGGATTTCCATAGTGGTCAGGCTTGATCCAGTCTTAGTCAACACTTCCTTAATGACTGGGATGATGGAATGGGAATCTGTTCATTAATTTTGCCAATAAAAACACCTGGGTGGGGTAGCTCATGTCTTAGAGAGCCAGTCTCGAACTGTTCTTTGAAAAAAAAAGAAGAAACGGGTGATTTAAAGCTACAGAATTTAAAGGCTAGTTACCAGATAATATTAGGGCGAACCATCAATCAGCATAACACACAGGGGTACCTAATTTCTGGGCAGGGATATTACAGAAAATGACCCAAGGTTTATAATAGACCCAAAACTACAGCAAATGGAAAATCAAGATGTACATCTTCACATAACTAGGTCAGCATGTGTATTTCCAACACCAGGTTTTTTGACTGTTGCCTAGTTATACTGTGCACTGGGGATCGTGAAAACAAATCTCTGTACGATTTCGATGAGGGCTGGTGTTGACTTTAAGAATTCAGATTGCAAAGATCACTGGTGTAATGGTTTCAATGGAAGAAGGACCTGACCAGGTATCTGGATTTAGAGTAAGGAAGCTGTTAATGCTCTCAGGTGAGTCAAAAGATTCAGACGCTGGCTCATACTTTGACTCTAACTAGCTGAGTGCCCTGGAACAAGTCTCCCAACATCTTGGGTCCTTCATTTCCTGTCTTGGCAATAAGGGGTTGGATTAATATGTTAATTCTCAATCTGTAGTCCTCAGGGGGTAATGGGAGACTGAATTATCTTCAGTGCTTCAAAAGGCCTAATGAAATAGTATACTTCCTAATAAGGAGGCCCTGTAGATTGCTATTTAATGAATGCAGGTGGTAGACAAAAACTACTAAAACATAAATACACATAGGAAAAATGATACAATTCTTCTTCTTGGTAGTCAGAGTGTAAGAAGCATTTCAGCCTCCAAACTAAGGCTTATGATGACCTTGATTGCTAACAGAACTGAGAAAGCTCGAAGGCACTGTGTTGGTACTGCCTAAAGAGGGAGCTAGGGAAACATTAGCAGTGGGCAAGTGTGTTCGTTTGCAAGATTAGAGACAAGGCTGGACGTATCGCTTATAGCCGTATGCCAGCAACTTTTCTAAATGCATCAGTTCACTTAATCCTCAAAACTGCCTTCTAAGGCAGGTACTGTTAATGTCCCACCTTGAAGATGAGGAATCTGAAGCACAAAAGTAACACAATTAAATTCATTAAGTGTTATCAGCTATTACTAATGATCTGGATTGTTCCCAGGGATCAATCAATCCACCGATGCAGCCACCGATCCCACAGATATGAGAGGCAGGTAAGGAGAGCAGAAACAGGGCCTCTCAGCTTCAACTTTCTTCAAGGATAAAATTAAAGCCTTTGGACGAGAGGACTGTGCTCTCTGGGTAAGGCTCTGGTACTAAATACCCGTGTGACCTTGGGTGAGTCATTCTACCTTTCTGAATCACAATTTGCTCATCTGTAAAATGGGGTGATATTCCTGCTCTGTTACATCTTCGGATTATGGGGAAAACATGGAATACCATATTTGCAAGTGGCTTGGTACCTAGAAGATGGTACAGACATGGGGGAAGGAGGGAAGACCTCCGGCCTCAGTGGAGCTGCTCCCCAGTGGCATCGGTCACTCACCAACAGTTACACTCACGCTGCGCCGTGACGTGGGAGCAGGAGGAAACAGGGGTCTTAGGGTAGCTTTTATCTACTGTGGTGAATGAAGAAGTGGCAATTGGTTCCCTTGTACAATGTCATTGCTCAGATATCCTTGCTATAAAATGGTATCTTTAAATGACAAAGTACCCTAAATTTGCTACATCCTAGTTTCCTGCCTTTGGCTCATGGTCTTAATTCTCGAGTGTCTGCATGTTCCTGCTTGTACCCCATTGACATACCTCCCAGTGCTCTGTGCTGTCTTTGCCGCTCAGCTCCATGATCAGTGGGTGGTCTCTGACTGATTACACACCATCCTCACCCTGTCCCTCCAGAAAGTTAAAGCAGCCACTTCAGGTGACCAACATCAAGGCCAGTGAAGAGTTCTTGACGTCCCATTTGGGAGGTAGGAGGGGCAGAAACATTTGTATGTGCACTTCCTTGTTTATGCAGAGCTACCGGCCAGGTGCAGAGAGGTAAACATTCATTTTTTTAAATGAATTGCATTTTATGAATGACAACAGCATTCACTTGTATTTGAGAAAGCATAGGTCATATGATATGTGAGACAGAGATTTTGTTTAGGGACAGTACTTTACGTGTGTGTAGATTTTCAGGCCTTACCCTGAGGAGCCCCAGGCCTCCCAGTGGTTGTCCGCAGACAGGTTCATTTAAGGTATATGTGGTGGACCCAAACTTATCACTGAATAAATAATTAATTGAATCAAGCTACTACTCATATATATATTAATCACCCATGGCATACATGGCTTTGGACAAAGACCTGCCCTCGTGGAGCAGTTAATCAGGTAGAAGGAACAAGGCAAGTCTAAAACTACCGAGGAGAACAGGAGAACCCGGGAGAAATGAGGGAAGCAGTTCTGTGGGGATTAGTGGTCGCATCAAACCTGGCCGGGAACATCAAACGTTGCATAAAGGTCTGAGGATGGTGCTTCATCTCCAAGGACGGGCGTGCCTCGGGAGGCAGAGGTCCCCCTGGAACACTGGTCCGGCGTTCTCTGCAGAAGGACTGTGCACGTTCCCGTGACAGCCCGCACAGCGGCCTCCCCAGGCTCAGGACAGTTCTTCACCTCCCTTATGAGGGAAGAGCTGGGCTCAGACAGAGGGCCGGACACCCAGTCAAAAGTCCCGCTGGAAAAGCTTGGGCCTGGTTTATAATCTCAGCCTTTCTGACTTTGCTTTTTCCAGGTTAGCAGTTTTTCTCAGTTTTCAGTTGTTTCATTTAATGATTTTTTTGGCCATCCCATATACAATATTATTTATCTAATATGTTTTTTGAGTAGACTTCCTTTTAAAAATATTCCTACATGAATGCATTTTAAAAGCAAAGGCATACATTCATCTCAATAATTGAATGCCGTTGCTGCTGTGTGATAACAGTGGGCTAGGACCGGAAGGCAAGCAGCTTCTCGTTCTTACACGCAGAACATGGTCTTACTTCAGATGAAATGCCCTCCACTTTCTGCTGTGATAAATTATGTCCATGGAATGCCACAATCTCTCAGGTCATAGGTAATATACTAATTAATGCCATCTCCGTGTTGGAAACTCTATATTGAGCTTGGAATCCAGAAGTCCCCTGCTTGGAATAAAAAACCTAATTAAGGGCTCTTTTTCTACACCGAGCCATGAATAACTGATACATTGCGCCAAATGGACACATTCAAACTCAGCCGCAGAGGGGGCTCAGGAGAGGCTGGCATGGAAGAACAAGGCACATGCATTGTGCCTGGGCAAGAAGGTGTCATTTTAAAAAGGAAATAGAGACCCAAAAGATCCAGGGGTTTGGTGCACAGATCCCTTTAAAATGAGTGTGAATGTTAAGAGAAAATAAAAGTAACCAAACATAAACCACTGGGTGGCTTACAGAGAGGACGCCGCAACAGGTGCTCTGAGAGGGAGCCGAGAACACAGAACAGCAGCGTTCCTTCTGTTTTAACTTCCTGTGCGTGATGGCAGCTTGTGATTCTCTTTTAAATATGTATATTCTGTTGCAGATCTTAAGTGCTTAGCAGCTGTTTGCTGTTGCCTGTTAATGTCTGTTGATATTAGTATCCATGTTCTCTGTATCTTCCAATATCTATAGCATCATGTACGTGTCCCCTTATAAAATTTTAAAAATCTCGTTATCCTGGTAGTTGTCATGTTTATTGAGAGAAAAATATATCTTTATGACAAGTGTACGGTTTTGGATGTAAAGAGAGACCCAGTTTGGAATCATAGTTCTAGCATTTATGAGACGCAGGAACTTGAGCAAGTTACCTTCCTTTTGCAAGTCTTTGCTCTTCCGATATAACATGGGAAATAACATGTTCTCTCCCACACTTTGGAGACATAAATAAGATAGTGTCTGTAAAAGTACGTGGCACTTGGGCCAAACAATTGTTTCTCTTTACATGTATTTTTCTTACCTTCTTGAGTTCTGAAACCAAACATTATGTTTCTTAAATTCCTCATAGACTGTTTATTGGGTACTCAAAAATGCTACTGGATGAGAATCTATTTTATGTTAATACCAAAGACATAAAAATGTCACTTTCTTGCCTTTATGACTTAAGGTAGAATGACTCACCCAAGGTCACACAGGTATTTGGTACCTGAGCCTTACCTAGAGCACAGTCCTCTAGTGCAGAGCCCTTAATTTTAAGTCAAAAGGGAATTTATTCTGAAGCAGTTGATCATTCATCTTTGATAATTCTGTCTTATAGTATTTTTCTCTATTTTATTGCACAAAAGTGACGTCTAGTAGGTAATGTTGTAACTGAAAATTAGTAGCCAGTCCAGTTATAAACCGCATTTAGGTTTATGCTGACTTGTTGCTTTAGCTCAACCCAACTCCAAAGCTATAGAGAATGAGTAATGCCATAGATGGATCCTTCACAAAACTTTTCTTTATGACAATTATATTCTTGCTGGGAAAACTGAGGCAATAATATCTGCCCTGCAAATGCCTAAGATTCCACAGTAAGTTCCTGTGAGAGCCCCAATCAATTTTCTCAGACTTCCTTGTCCTCAGTAACCATCATCTCCTGCCATCAACAGTCTCTTTGAATGATGTATCTGGACTGGGAGAAAAAAAGGAACAGGGTATGAAAATATTCTGAAGAATTTTTCAGGAAGAATTAGGCAGGGCCCACAGCGATGACCCTGGGCATCAGGTAGGCTCTTTAAGGTCCTGAGGAGGAGATGAAACCAATGATCATCATGGACGAGGGTTATTCGAAGGTTGCGTGGGAATGCTGGGAAGCTGCAGGAACCCTCTTGGCAATTACGTGGTTGTTTTGGGTCCCAGTGCTAATGTGTTTAGAGCTTAGAGGGACATCTTTCAGTCCTGGGTACCTGTTTCCTTCTGGGTCACCTGGCATTGGTCCTTCCCAATAAGTGGGCTCTGATTGGATAGGTTTGCCATTGTACAACACAGCTTTCCTGCAGGGTACAAGTTTTTTATGTCACTCTGAGTCATTGGTCTCTCTGGTGTCTGTCATGCCCTTTGGCTTGGGAATCATTACTCCAGAAATGGGGACATTGATTCGGGAGTCTTGCAGGTGGTAGGAGCTGGGAGGAGGGAATGACATGAACAGAAGCACAAATTACTGCATGGAGCATTTTTGGGGAAACATGGAACAGTTCATGATGGTTAGAGAAGTGTTTCTCGGTTAGGAGTCTGTGAACTTCTAATGGGCCAGGAAGGTGTTTTTAGGGCAGCTATGAATTCTCTGTATGCATTGTTATAATTTTAGTTTAACTTCTATAAGATAACGGACATAAAAAAAATTTTGGTCATTGATGTGGCCACCTCATCTGTATGAACTGCACTGGACCATGCTTGTATTCAGTCCTGTGAATCTGATTACAACATCATGACTGGGCACATTAAACAGATGTTATTTCAATTTTATTACTTTTGTGAGCTTAGTTGTATTTAATTAAAAAATAATTTTTGATTTGTAATTGTCTATGAGCATAAGTTTTTTTTACCAAGTTTTTGTTTGCTTATATTTAATAACATTGTAATGAAATGATTTAATTAAACACTGGGCATTTGAAAGACTTTATTAAAAGGGGTGCATATTTTATTCAAATTAAAGAAACAGCTAGGGTAGTACTTAGCACATTTTTTTCCCTAAAGAGCCAGATAGTAAATATTTTAGGATTTGAAGATTGAGAAGCAAAATTTAGGATACTATGTTGTTACTTACATAATAAAATAGAAAGCAAATTTCCACAAAATTTTTATTGATGAAATACAAATGATAGTACTCATATTTAAGTATAATTTTTTGTAATACAAACTTACAGATGAGAAGAATGGAATTTTTTTTGGGGGGGGAAGGATAACATTTCATTTAATTGGTGTTCAAAGTTAGTGTTCCCTATCATCAAATGGATTGCAAACATCCATCTGTAGAAACCATTCTTAGCTTGCAGGTTGTACAAAAACAGACAGCAGGTCAGGTTTAACGACTGGACAAGTTTGTAAACATTTAAATGAAAATGCAAGGTATTTGTTGAGGGTAGAGCAATTTCCCTGACCTCTCCACATCTATTTGGCATTTTGTAAGCTCTTCTATGAACTGGAGACATTAGAAGCAGTGACCTCTTTGGGCTGTTGTAAAGATTAACTGTGATAATTCTTGAGAAGTGCCTTGGTCAATGTCTTATTGTTACATTAAATTTCAGAGAACATTTTATACTTACTTTCAAAAGTAATATAGGTCACTGGAGGATTTGAACAGGGAATAACAACGCTGGGGCTGCACTTTAGAAGGGCCGTTTGGCAGCAGCATGGGGGATGGACCAGAGGAGGGAGGGCCAGGGCCATGAATCCAGTTAGGAGACTGTTAAAATACCTCTCAGTCTTATCCCAGCTTCTTAGTGCTTTCATCCATGATGGTTACGTTGACTCCAAGTGAGTGGGGAAAACCAGCTGTGATAGGCAGACTAATGGCCCCAAAGATGTTCAAACCGAATCTACAGAACCTGTGAATACGTTACTTTACATGGAAAAAGAGATTTTGCAGGTGTGATTAAGGTTAAGGACCTTGAGATAGGGAGAGTCCTTAAAAGTTGAGAACCTTTCCCCACTGCAGAGAGAGAGCAGTGTGAGAAAGGCTCGGTCCACCACTGCTGGCTTTGAAGATGGAAGAAGGGGGCCATGAGCCAAGGAATGCAAGCAAATTCTACATGCTGGAAAAGGCAAAGGGATGGGTTCTCCCTTAAAGCTCCCAGAAAGAAATACAGTTTTGACTGGACAGAATGAGGATACCTTGATCTTATCCCTGAGAGATATATGTTGGATTTCTGAACTACAGAACTGTAAGGTAATGAATTTTTGTTGTTTAAGTCATGAAGTTTGTGGTAGCCTATTACGGCAGCAATACAAAACTAATATACCAATACTATCCACTTATACATAATAATAAGGGACTGGAATGAGAGAGTTCCAAACAAGCTTAAATATTAATTTATTCTAAGCAGTTTCTTTATTTCAAACATGAAGAAGATTATTGTCTTTATTAATAGACAGTTTTTCTTGACCCCACTGAATAAATGATAAACCAATATTTAAAGAACATTTGTTTCAAAGGCACCAAATTATTGGCATACATGATGTCTTAGCTTAGAAATATGGAGAGGTTTCCCCAATGTTAGTTCAACAAATTCTACCAATATTTCACGAGTCCTTTATTCTGGGATGGTTTCAACAAATGATTATTTTATAGTGCCTGCTAGCATGCATGGCTGTGAATAGGAATATGAACTGGGTATTACAGACCCAGAGTTTCTAAGTGTTCCTAGGAAGTAGGGATGATGCCATACCAGTTGACATCCTTGAAGGTGACCCCAGGTGCTTTGTCTTATAGGATGAGCAGGAGCAATTGGAGGGGGAGAGAGCCAAGGGTGGTCAGGCAGATGTGCCCAGGGCACAATGGAGTAAATGGGAGAAGCCCTGGGAAGCCCTGGAGAGCTCTGACACTGACCTGGCCAGGCTGGGACTTGCCCCTGACCGGATAGCTGTCATGGTTCCATGGGGCTGAGAGGAGTGGACCGGGGTGTTCTGGCAGAAGGTCTTAGTCTCTGATCACTGCATCTGGCCTTGACCCATTGCTTGACCTGTCCCAGATTCTTTTCCTCCCACACTTGTCATTCAACATTTGGAAGAATAAAAAACAAAACAAAACAAAACAAAAAACCCCAAAACCACACCCTATTATTTGTAGAATTCCAACAAGTGTTTTTTTTGTGTTATGTAGAGGGAAGGAATATTTAATTAGTCTACCGGTGAACCTACTTAAAACAGGCAGTTACAGGGGAGGATTGAGTAAATTGAATAATATTTATAAATAGTTCATAAATTAATCATTTCTGACTAACAGAGTTGGTCCTGTGAAGGTGGGAAGGTATGACAGCACCTAAGATAGATGAGCAAATGAATGAGGACAGAGATATAAGGACAGGTCACCCTGGATGAGGGATGGCAAGGGCCTTCATTAACTTTGAAATTTTTTTTCAGGTGGTTCCTTTCTCCAAGGCTGTGGACCCCAAGCCTTGAGCAGTGGAGAAATTGCCAAACATGATAACTCATTCACAATCGCGTCTCTTAGCCGAATCTGTACAGTAACCCATAAACCTGCCTCATAGCAACTTACACAAAAGTTAGACACATAATTCATAAGAGAGCTTCATGTACTTCCAGCTTACCTTAGTGTCTGAATGGAGTCCACTTGGTTCTTGAGCAAATCTTACTGTACTAACCACAAAACCTAACAAATCACCATCACTACCACCATCGTCACCACCATCCTCAGTAACAAATACTTAACGTTTCTAAAACGAAGTGTGGTATACAAATACCTTCAACTGTGTTAAACCATTTGCTTTTCCTTGTGCACCTCACATGGCCAGGCGGAGCACGGAAGAATGCTATTGGGATACCGGGCTACTGCTTGTGGTAGGTCAACCAAAACCACAGTGTTGAATTAACTATATCCTAAAATGAGACCTGTTTCTGAAACTTCCTTTCTTGAACTGGCCTCACACATTATGGCTATGAGAGGAATTTCTGGCTGGCCTAAGGCATGTAAACAGCAAGGATTGAAATATGAAAGTAAAGAGAAGAATTCTGTATGCTAGTGTTGTGCTCTCAAGTTTCTCCAGGGATAGGGGTGAATTAGTATAAACATAGGGAGGATGAGATCACATGGGCTAATTGGAATCTAAAACCAACCCTAGGACAACAGTCAGGGGACGACAATCTGTGATGCCAGCACTCAAACGCTATTGTCTCCTTGTGTATCAACAGCAGCAACAAATCGAAAGCCAGTACTGACATATCCTATTTGTTCTTCATGAATTCAGTATGACTTGGGGAAGCGTAGCTGCCATGTTTTGGACTCTAATATGCATAAAGGCAGCTATTTCCTGAGGACTATCAGAAGACTTAAAAAAATTCAAAGACAAAAGCTGATAAGAAAGATGAACTGCAGTAATTAGCTAAATATGTCAATAGCAGAAGCCTCAGGGTGGTTGTCCTGAGTTTTTGCTGCAAAGTACTTGTCTGCAATATTTTAAGGACTTAATAGAATTTTATTTTAAAGCTATGACATTAGCACAGTTAAGCCAATCAATGTTTTTTAATAGCCTTTTAAAGGTGCCGTTTTAATTGTGCTCTGTGGGAGGGAAAGGCACATGAAGACTGGAAAACATCTAAAAATGGCTTAGTCAGACCCTTTAAAAAATATTTGCAAGTGCAAATTTCTGGCTGGGTTTGATTGCTGTAGAAGTGGGGTTAGAGTGTGAGATCTGAAGGGCTTATTCCCCAGTGAAAAAGCAAAGACTTAACTCTTGTGTAGATTCATTCAGCTCAGCACCATAGCAAAATATTTGGAATCTGCACTCTTTTCCCTTTAGAGCAGCAAGAGTGAGAGTTGCGGTTTCTCTTAGAGGAGAAATAGCTCTTTGCAGAAGTTTTCCTGTCCTCTTCGGGGCCTAGGAGAGACAGAGAGCACTCACACTGCTCTTTCTAGCAGGACTCTGACCTTCTGAATGTTTGCCAGTGATCACTTCAGTTTTTATAGGTAGAATGTGCTTAACATCTGGAAGAACAGCAAAAAGTGCCATTAACTATCAACTTTCTTGTTGGCACACTGCCTACACTATTGGCAGAGCCATCGTAGTCCATCTCCTTTTCTTTATAGCTTAGTTTTCTGTTGCTTTATTGTTTAAAAAATGCTTTCATATATATAATCCTGTGGGGAGCCCCACAATAGCCATGTGATAAAAGGAAGTTATTATTAGTTTCTGTTTTATAAATGTAGAAACTGAAGCTTGGAAATATGGAGAGGTTTACCCAAGGTCGGTTCTACAAATTCAACCAACATTTCGTGAGTAATGTAGAATGTTTTATGGATCCCAGGGGGCTTTCAAAAATGATTATTTTATAGTCCCTGCTAACAAACTAGTGAGTCACAAATCTGTTAAATTTTCTTACTTCTTCTCTAGTGCTATTTCCATGAAGTGTTGTCTCCTGCAGGGCGTATGGAATTATCTGAAGAATCTACTTCTTTAAAATTTATTTAAAAACATGTACTTCTTAAAAATTTTTCAATCCAAGTATTTGGTGGTTTGGAGTTGCAACATGAAGATAGAGTGTGGTACAGATAATTTGGGGGAATGAATTAACCACTAGAAAAGAGTACTTGGTCTTGCTTTTTGTTTTGATTAGTTTCTGAAAGAGGAGTAATATTGAGGATTTGTGTTTTCAAGCTTTTCAGTGCAGTGTTTCATCATAGTGCTGCGTGTTCCTCTGTCAGCCTGTTCAGTTCCAGCTAGAGGCCATCAGGGTGCACACACAGTGGGACAAACTGAGCAAGGTAGGGAGAAGAGCTGGAGAGGAAGGGAAGTGCCTGGAAACTGGGCTTCCATGGCCATCTGTGGCCAGGCCAGGACTACACTGGTAGATCTTAATGCCTTTATATTTGGCCTCATACTTGGCTAGTCCTGTTATTGAATGACATGCTTGATGGTTTGTTGCTTTCCTTAATTTTCTAGAAAGATGGTAATTTAGAAAACTCTAGATTTTTCTAAGTTACACTAAGAAGAACAGGGTTTTACTACCTCTTGCAACTCAGTTTTGATTGAGGGTCCTTAATGAGGACTGTATCAGAGCCAGAAAGCAGGAGTGACTATCATGGATGGTGTAGTGTTGAAATCAAGGAGAGGATCTATTCTAGGGCAGAAGAGTGTGGTGGTCTCATTGAGATAAATTAGCACACTGACTCTTCTGTATGATTTTTGGGCATTTAACCTATCTGGGACTAAGTTTCCTTTTAGTAAATTTGATCTAATAATGCCGATTTTAATAGGCTGTTGTATGGGTTGTATGAAATGACGTATGTGAAGGGTTAAATAGAGTGCATTGTATACAGCCCGTACTCAACGATGGTAGCAGCTTCTATTGCTGTGACTGTCACTCTCACTAACACTAGTGCAACCAGGAGGGAGAGAGCAGAAAACTGGGTTAGCTCTGCCACCTTTCCCTCTCTTAGTCCTGCTGTTATGGGTAGAAGGGACAAGACTTCTATCAAGTAAACCTCAGTTAGAAATATATGCCTCAAATATTAATATTTTGGCTAAAGAGGTAGTGCTGCAAGGATTTTTTCAATAGTATTTTAAAATTGATTTAGTCTAGCGGGGTGACCACCTTTTGGTGTCTCTGGGCCACATTGGAAGAAGAAGAGTTGTCTTGGGCCGCATATTATATACACAAACACTAACAAAAACTGGTGAGCAAAAAAAAGGGTTTTCAGTAAATTTACAATTTTGTGTTGGGCCACATTCATAGCCATCCTAGGCTGCGTGTGGCCTATGGGCGCGGGTTGGACACCCCTGGTCTAGAGCATATACCAGGCACTGGAATTTTAGGTTCCAGTTGTGTTCTCAGTTGTTATTCAACTGTTCAGCCACTATGGTGATAAACATTAGTTTTCTGGATTTGAGTTTGCCTTGTGCTAAATGAGAGTGGAACTACATCTCAATCAAATCAAAACGGTAGAAATGTTTGAATGATACAGGCCAAATAGTCAGTGAAGAATTTCTTGTGTGTCTCCTCTGTCCTCTTGTCCTCCACCTCCATCACAGACACACACATTCCCTCTCTCTTATTCTTTTTGCAATAAATGCTTTGGTACAGTATAAAGACACAACCAGGGAGTTCATGCTTTCATTTGTTCATTTATCCAAGGACCTTTTCTGAGCAACTATTACATGTCAGGCATTGACCTATTTAGGGAAGTGCTTGGGTTCCCTCAGGCATTGTAATGGAGAGCACATGAATTATGGGTTCATATGTGATCTGACAGCATAAGAACTTTGTAAGTGGAAACAGTGGGTTAGGAAGAAAAGAGGCAAAGTCCATTTCTGCACAATGAGAGACTGAGCTTGGAGTGATGCACTGCAGTCTGAGAACCTCATTATTAGGGAGTCAGGGACCTACTGGAGAGTGTTCAGAGAAAAGCAACAAGAATGATAAATGAGCGGAAAGACTGATTTATGAAGACTTACACAACAAAATATGTATTCTCAGATCAACAAAGACTTCAGAAGAAATGTGATCACTATCAACAACTCTCTGAAGGTTCTGAATACCCAGGGGGGGGGACCCCAGAGGTGTTTAGCCCGATATCTGAAGTAATGACAGTGAATCAGAGGATGGCAAATTTACCTGTGGATCAGAGAAATAGGAGGCTGGTAAATCCATCTATGCCTTATCGACAGAAAGTAGCTTTTAAAAGCAACATCCTTAACTTATTTTCCTTCACAAATATATTTCTGCAGTTGTAATGATGTGTAATTATCTGTTGTATCTGTATGTCCAGGGATTTTATGTGTGTTTCCTATTCACACACCTTCCCTGAAGATGTCAAGAATGAAATATTTGATTTTTTTTTTTTACCTTCTACTTCAAAGGCTTGAAGATAAAAGAAGCTGAGTTATGGACAAATTGTTTTCTTAAACCAAAGTTTGCATGCTTAACCTTTGTTAAAGGTCATTGTCATAATGTAGGATTTTATTCCTATGCAAAGCCAAATGGGTGACTCTTTATAAAACTGTACAGTTTATACACACACACAAATGCACATGATTAATACAAAGCTTTCAAAGGCTATAAAATAAGAATTAATGTAAAGGCAAAATCCAATCTCATGCAATTTTATTTATTCTGGATTCCTGTAAGAGAGGTTATTTTAGCTATGGGGTAGAAGTGTCATACTTCAAGAGAATAACCCATGTGGGACCAGGCCACAGACAGTCTCAGAAGAGCTGTAGACTGACAGCTCTCAGCAGTCTCACAGCTAAGTGCTGGGAGAGGTAACTGAATCCAATGGAAGACCGCTATTAAATCTATTAAAAATACTTGTTCGCTCCAAAACTCCAATTTCCATTGATGATCTAACTATTTTCTGGGTAGTGATTCCATGTCTGGTTTGGGCCTGGGTTGAGGCAGGGGCTGAGCGCACAGCCCATGCTGAGACTATGAGGTCCATCCTCCTGGCCACAGTGATTGGTTCAGGGGTGAGCATGTGACTTAAGCTGAGACCTAAAAGACATTTTTTGAGAATGCTGCAACCCAGATCTCCTCATGCACAGTGTAGTATGCAGATGCAAAAGCTTGGACTGCTGGGGTAAACTTGGCTCTCATGGTGAGAGCCAGCCTGAGAATGAGGTCTGTGCATGGGCAAACTCAAAGCCAGAGCCCTGATGACAGAATATCCGGATGAGGTGCTACCTATCTGTGCTGTTTTCTTTTATTAGAGCTAATCAATGCCCTTCATTTATTAAGCAGTTTTGGCCTGGGCTTTGGTCCCTTATGATATAAAGAATCCCACTTGCTGTTTGAATAAGCACCAAGTTGTGTGGTAGAGATCACAACTTCTCTGTAAGTGTGGAGGGGTGAAGGTCCATGTGAGCTGGGAGGGTTGTTTGGTGGTAGCTGGAGCCTGGAGGGACGGAGGGAGCAGAGGGCAGGAGATGGCTAACTGCAATCCAGAAATGGAGATGGGGCCCCACAGTCTACCCTCTCAGCACAGCTCTCCTGTTTGTCTCATGGTCCTGTTTTGTAAATGAAAAAACTAAGGCTCAGACAAGTTAAGTAACTTGCCCAAGTCACCTAGCTAGAGAGTGAAACTTCCAGGATTTGAACCCATGTTCCTCCCTTCCTCAAGTCTACAACTTGGGTTCAGAATATCTGGGCTTCAGTCTCAGTTCTAGCTGTTCACTTTTGGACAAGTCCCTTCCATTCCCTGTGCCTTAGTCCCCTCTGTGTAAAGGAGTGATGATAATGCCCACTTCATCACCAAGGTGAATATATGGGCGTGTTGTCAGTTGTGCTAGGTGATGGTGAGGCATTATTTAAATGAGAAATCTTCAGGGAAGAAAAGCCACTTAAAACTACAGATAGGAGAAGAGGTCGATTTTGGTGGGGAGCAAGTGGGGAAAGGATGAACTGAACAGACTGACCTGGGCAAAGGCATGGAGTGTAACTGAACATGAGCCACCTGTGCGAAAGGAAAGGAGCTGCCTTACTCGTTCCTGATGGGAAGCTTTAGGAAACAAGGTCACAGGTAGTGTTCCTTTGTTCGTTTGTTTGTTCACTAATCTTTCATTCAGGGAGAAACATATTCTCATAACACTCCCTTTAACTTTCTTTTTCTTGCCTAAGTGCTAGCGTTCTACTGAAGTTACTCGGTATGTGCAATCTGTCTAGCTTCCCTACCCAAATGGCTTTCTTTCCTCCTTGGTATTTTTATCCTTATCTCATATACTGTGTAGTTTTATATTTTACTTATTTAGCTTATTTGTTTCTTCCATTAGAATACAAGCTCCACAAAGGCAAGGATTACCCCCTTCCCCTCATTTGTTTATAGTCACTTCCCAGTACCTTGAACAATGTCTGGCACATGGTAGATGCTCAACAAAGATTTGTTGAATCACGGAATGAACTCCCTTTTATGTCTGTCCTCTCTGGGGTGGGCAGGGTGTGAATGTTATCAAAGAAAAATCTGCCTTTCAGCTGATTGTCTCACACAAAGAACTTAGAAATTGTCACAAAGCATTTCTTTCCTTGTCCTGTCAGTTTGTCGGGCCTCATCTGAGAAGAGGAATTGTCTTCTGTTTCTGGACCACCTTCCCTTCGGTTACAACAAATGCCATTGGCTTCTTTCCAACCTCTCCTTTCCAGGGTGCTGAATCCATCTTGGAGGGGCTTTATCAGGGTTTACTGGTTTTTTGGTATTTTTTTGAGTTCCTGTGCATCACTTAAAAGGTCTTATGTCTTTCCAAGTCTTCGCAGCTACAAGACAAACTTCTCCTGTGTTCTTGCTGATCTTCTCGGAGTCTAACTTTGATGCGCTGATGTAGTCTCACGACCTTTGCCTCTTTTCTGGGTCTTTTCAACAACAGCCCCTTTTCCAGGAGAGAATGAGGAAAACCAGGAAAGAAGGGAGAAAGTGAGAAAAAAGAATACTTTACCCTGTCACACACACATACCAATTCCCTAATTAAGAGAAGACCTAAAAATCAAACTCTTGATTTGTCTTAATTGGTCTGAGAAGGTATGTTGGGCAACAGACCTAATATTGGGATCATTCATTTCATTTCTCTCACCCCCACCTTCTTTTTGATTTAATGAGGCCTAATGGTAAGTAATGGGTAGACCCACACTGGAATATTTTTTACTGATGCAATGGCTAGCATACTGCATTAAGTAAGTGAAATATCTGTTTAAATGTACCTCTGATAACATTTCTTGTACAAGATAAAGCCTAATTAATTTCACCTACTTATTTTCACTAGGGGACACAGATGTTCTAATCATATCATTTTTAAATGAAAGTATCTACGGTGGGCAAATGGAACCACAAAAGCAGGAAGAAAATAATTAAATTGGTAAAGTAGCACACTTAATTGGTAAAGTCTGCTACTTTACCAATTTAATTACCAAACTCTTGGAGTTTGCATATTCACTTATTCCAATCCCTTTCCAATTGGAAATGTCAACCACAAAATAAGAGATGGACAAATGTTATTAAGTCAAATATCTGTCCCCCACCCCAAGATTCTCCCATTGCAGCTCATTCCTTGATACTTTTTCTGCTCTGGATATACAGTCAGCAGGTAGCTCTTATGTGGCATTCAGGTCAGGTCCTTTTGTGTGTGGTCACGCAACCATCTCCGTGGCATTCCCTTTATGGCACTTTGACTTGGCTGTTCTTCCTGGGGGCCAGGGTTGCTCCTGTGGACTTCAGGTTCCCTTTGGTCAAAGAGAGCCCAGTGTCAAGCTTTGGTCAGCAGTAAAACTCCATCTGATAAACAAGGGTGATGTGATCATTTTGTTCACTCTTTGGTGCTGCCAAATCTGGGGAAAATCTCACCAGTGCAGGCTTCCTGGAGGCTTTTAACGTTTCCTGTCACTGGCTGGAAGTGAAAAGTAACGGTGAAAAGTAACGGTGTGTGGAGAAGTGCTCTGCTGTGTGTGCTGGTGATGTTTAGAAGAGATTTCATCCGGGGGTTGATTTTAGTTTTAAATTGACCATTAATCTTGCTGTATGTCTTTCGGAAAGAAAAGAAATATTTTTTTATTATATTTTTATTCATGTATGCTTCATGCCATCATATTGATTTTTTGGCGGAAACATTATTTTCAAGGACATCTTTTTCTTTCTACTTGCCAAATCATGCCAGTGTTAATTCTTAAACTTCAGGAAAAGATGTATGTCGAAGCAGCAGGCTAGACTCAGATGGAAAGCAGGGTCTTCGAAGATCATCTAGACTATAGAGTTTAAAATGCTTATTTAATTATTATTATTTGTGTTTCAGAAGAATCAAATGCGAAGCAGTGAAGGCCAAGAAGGCCAAAGTGATATATTGAAGTTCAAAAAGCGAGAGGCCACAAGGATGGTGGGGTCATGGTGCTTTTCTATAGAGAAATACCACCCAGCTAGTTTTTCATGACTCATGTCTGAGAACATGGTCCACCCACATCTCTGAGCCTACTTTGAATTTGAACCTGAACAAAGGCATAGATCTGCCAAATGACCATCTATGAATCTTGAAGTACCTGCTGGTCTACTTTAATTTTCCTGTACTTACTAATTTTTTCTCTCTATTGTTATAATATTAAAATATATCTAGTTTTAACATATGCTTCTGTTGAATTCATGGGGCTGTATTTCTGAAATTCTTATTCTTTTTTTTCCTTTTTCAGCTTTACTGAGAAAATAATTGACACATAACATTCATAAATTTAAGATCTACATTATGTTGATTTGATATACTTACATATTTTGAAATAATTACCACCATAGTATTCACTAACACCTCTATCATGTCACACAATTACTATTTCTTTTTGTGTAGAGAACATTTATGATCTACTTTCTTATCAATGTAAACCCTATAATACAGTATTATAGTATCACCATGCTGTACATTAAATTCCCAGAACTTATTCATCTTATAACTGGAAATTTGTACCCTTTTTTTTTTTTTTTACTTAAATCGCAGACATTTATTTCTCACAGCTCTGAACATGGGAAGTCCAAGATTGAGGTGCCAGCCAATTTGTTTCTTTTCTTTATCCCTCCTTCTCTCTCTCTTTCTCTCTTTCCCCCTCCCTCCTTCCCTCCCTTCCTTCCTCCCTCCCTTCCTCCCTCCCTCCTTTCCTTCCTTCCTTCCTTCCTTCCTTCCTTCCTTCCTTCCTTCCTTCCTTCCTTCCTTCCTTCCTTCCTTCCTCCATCT